>JAIFKG010001618.1:0-26624 GCA_020351975.1 Phyllosticta ampelicida
TCCACGCTGCTCTTGAGTCTTTTTGGATCTGTCTTTTCTTGGTGTTGCAGAGTCGTCGGTACTCTATGTAGTCCTTCTCTTGTTGCATCTGTGTGATTTTTCGACGTGCAGCCCCGGCCGCTTGTACCGCTGCGCTACAGGCCTGCGTCCATTCGGGTTTCGCATAAAGCGATGGGCGTGCCCTGGGGCTTGTGCAGGCTTATTGCAGCGATGTCCAGGTCTCGGGCTGTGTCCATTCTCATGGGTTTGCTCTGAAGGGCTTGCTGGAGTTGCGCGTTAACTAGCTCCCAGTCCGCCTTTTTCCATTGGAGGCGTTTGGCATTTTTAGTGCATGAGGGGGAGAAAGTTCGGTGCGGGTGTAATTGGGAGGTGGTCGGACTGCATCTCAAGTTCAGTATCGACAGCGCAGGAGAATATCCTCTGTGTGATTGTTGACGTGGAGAAGATGAGGTCTAGTGTACTGCAGGAGTGTTGGGTTTGCCAAGTGATCGTTCCTTGGGGGAGGTTTAGTTGTAACCCATGACTTGCCGTGGTTTCTCGTAGTTGGTCGGCCATCGCGTGTACAAGATGTAGTATGGTCTTCGTTTGAAGGCGTATAACCAAGCGATCTACAGCAATCTAGGTGGTCTGTGTCCAGTAGCCAATCCGCAGTAGTGATTCTGCCGGCAGAATCTTCTATCACTGTTGAGTGCGTTACAATGGCTTAATTGCGGTGAAATTTCCGGAACTTCCCGACACGATAGCACCCGCAGCAGGGTAGCCCCAGAGCGATAGATAGGCGCCGCAGAAAATGATGCGCTTGGTTGATTAGTTTGACTCTTCTTTCTCTGGAAACCGAACTTAAGAATCTGTGGCTTCTCGAAATAGCTCCTCGCAGTAGCAAAATCACAGGTGGAAACTCAAGACGCTCAGAGACGTCCGAGAGTAATTCTGCAGCGAGCTTCCCCAACGAGTCCTTGATTGTCGTCTGGTCTAAAGACCTTGTTCGCAGAAGATGGCAGGTTTGGGTAGTCGATAAAGAGATACGGCATCAAGACGCACCCCACAGTAGATAATTAGAGTCTCACGGAAAGTTTATCATCAAATTCTTGATGTTGCATCACTGGTCCTGTCGACCGTGCGCTAACAAGACGTCGCCACAACGAACCTTAAAATCGGTACCGCGACACATGGAATTGCACGAAAGATCAATCCTCTCTCGGGAAGTCCTCCATGTGAGATTCGAATCGCTTGTTCGACCGAATCGCGGTGACGAGCTGTTCTGGTAATTCGTACACTGGAGCAGAGGAGCCGGCGCATGCCATACGCCAGGCTTCTTGAAGAAATAGACGCAAACACAACCAAGAGTACAACTAAAGTACCTTAGAAGGTCGGCCGCCCCCAAAGACCCTTCCGGGTACACTTCGTAGAGCCACCAGTGAGATCCGTTGTCGATGAGGCGCACGGGCAACTCATGGGAGAAGGTTTGGGTTGTCCTGCCGCAGTTCAAGAAAATTTATGCAGAGATGTAGCCTTCCCTATTTGAGTGCGCTGGCGAGTCGACATTACCCAATGAAACTTTTCTCAGAGAAATGAGCACATTGCCTGACTCGGGAGCATCAGAACAGGCGGAGCCTCGGCCATCGTATTCGGGATAAGCTTGTTTTGGGTGAACCTCTCCGCGCGCTTGAGGAATGTGAGTCCTAGGGTTAGGACAAGAGTTAGAAGCTGGATCCGTGCCCTCCAGTATTTGTGTGTGGAGGCCAGAAATATCGCAGATCTGTGGTCCAGAAATTCAAAAATGTCCTGCAGCAGCTTGGTGGAGAGTCTGCCGAAGAGACCTTGTTCGGTGGTTGGTTTCTAGGATGAAGGCATGATGGTCAAGCAAACAGGAACTAGCCTGTTGGAATAGGTGTTAGATGGACAGCCGAAGGCTCGTGCCGTTGCTGAGAGGCGCTCGTGGGGAATTTTTAATATGGTCTTTTGTGTTGCCCAAGCAGTCACTTTAGTATAACTGTCCTAACACACTCGATCTACTCTTATCCGCAATTGTTCAGATTAGAAGATACGCTGCGAGCATGTCGCGTGTCCTGCGGCTTAACCTCAATCGTGTCGTGTCTCTCAACCACGTTCCATTGTTCAGAACCAGCAGCATCTTCGGGTTACAGCTTGACTTAAAACGATCACTCAAAAACCCAGCATTCGTGGGTAGACTACTGAATAAAGCCGATAGAAGTGCTAGCTCAAAGAATAAAAGCTGCTTAAAAAGACGCTGCAGGTTCAAGCCGGAAGTCCGTTATTCGAGGTGATGGCAAAGCAACTGCTGTGAAAGAAAGGGAGACTGCCTGTGTCTCTGGTCCAGCATGAATGTGTACGCGCTGACGTAAAATACACATCCATCTAAACGTCCGGACACAGGTCGTAGTTACCATTAACGTTATTGCCCCACCAGGAGGGCATCGGAATAGACGGGCCACCAGCACCCATTACGGCAAATGAAAGAATAAACAGCACGGTGAGCGCGGCACCGTCCCACGCACCCGTAACCAAGTACATGTAGTCGCGAAAAATGCGCGGCTTGTAGTTGCGGAGGTAGAACTGCACTACGAAACCGACCACAACCTGGGTGAGCAACACGCACGTCTGGCTCGCGTAGTATGGGATGGAGCCCGAATAGTACATCAGCTGCGGGATGTTGAGCTCACCAAGCAGCCACATGCATTTTCCGCTGATGCCGCCGCCGCCACCATTGATCTTGGAAACCAAGTAGTAGGCTAGGCGGTGGACGACGACCAAGGCAGCTCCGATGCCCAGTCCCGCCGAGACGACCGGGTACCGCGCACCCGATTTGTATAGGTATTTGGCCAGGGACCAAGAAGCGGCGTTCGTATTGTACGATTGCATCGTGGCGCCACTCCAGGACGAGTCACCGTCGCCGTTTACGAGAAGATCCTTGTTAACTGTGACGATGGACGTCATTACGGCATAGTTGATGAAGCCGCCCAAGATTGTCCCGTATATCTGAGTAATGAACATGACGCGAGGAGGGATTTTGACTGGGACACGTGTTAGACGCAACAAGAGCCAAAGACAATGCTCGACTCACGGTATTCGCCCATCTTCAGGTCATTGCAGAGGTTGACGCAGTTGGCAATAACATTGTGCGACCAGGCGGCAAAGTACATATTGCCAACAGGGCGGCCGGGAATAAGGAGACCTGCCACCATCTTGGACAAGTTGTTGGTGGGGATACCATTGCCGAAGCGCGAATATAGCAGGGTGCTAAAGGGCGCGATGATGGTTCCGAGAATCAAGGACACAACGTAGGCCCAAGCCGGCAGCGTAATATTCTCCTTGACCACGACGACGAGGCCGAGAATGAAGCTGACAACGAGCACGCCAACGTACCAGGACCAGTGCACCTCCTTGTAGTGCTTGGCCATGTGCGCGTGGTGTGGGTCTTCAAAGTTGCCTTTTCTTGCACTCTTAAACTGCCTGACAACGTCTCCGCCCCAGAACAGAATGCAGTGCGTGATCAGAGCACCAATGGCAGCATTGGCCATCATGATCGAGAACGCTAACGTTCCCGCTAGTCTGGGAATACCGTGCGTGGCGAGTGCATCTTCGTCGAGGATACCGTTGACAAACACTTCAGTCGTAGGATATTTCGAGCCATTGTCCATTCGGAGACCGGTAGACATTAAGGGAAGATCAAGAGAGCCCCAGAGGTTGCCCCAGTAGATTCCGGCCATTGCAGCGAAGCAGATGACATATCCGGCGGCGGCGTGAGCTTGCAGCTTGAGCGGCAGTGACGTTGATAGCGAGGTGATGTACTGCCAGTCGAAAGACAGACTGAACAAGCCAAGGCCTTCGTTGTTGCTGGCGCCACCAAAAACTTGGGTCAAAGTTTGACCAGTCTGGCCAGTGGCTTTCATCGAGGCCAGGCAGGGGATGGACACCGAGTTCAACCACGGCCACACGTAGGCAGGAAACCACTCGTAGGCAAACATGCTCCCGAAGGCATACCAAAAATAGCGGAGCGGCTTGGAGTCCCTGAGATTGTCCCAGTGCAAACCCTGTAGCGTCTTCACCGTCGGCAATGTGCCCCAGTAGACGGCTTCGACGTGCCACACGACAATAGGACGAATCACCCCCGCCAGACCGTAGCCAAACATACCGATGGAGATGGTGGCGAGGATGACGGTGGTAGCACCCACGTGGAGGTCGTAGAATAGCATCTCAGCAGCAAAGACTTCAGTGCTAGCGGCGGCGGCGGATGCAGATGTGGCAGTGATGGCGCAGATGGAATGCTCCTTCAGACTCCAAGGTCCTTTATTAAGGAACAGAAGAATCCGAAGCCAAAAGGGACGCTTCCCCTGACCGCCTTGAGCTCGCCATCGCTCCTCGAAGTGGTCGCCGCGGGGAAGGAGCAAGGCCCACGCTTTACCGAGGAAGTAAGAAATCAGAACGACGAACAAGCCAGAGATGGTGACGTTGGTCGGTTTGAACTGCATCCGCATCAGGCAAGGCCGAACAGCTATAACGGACACGGCAACTGGGCGCGAATGAGGTGGAGCACTCACCATGTAAATCTGGTACATGACCGCCTGGAAACCACAGAGAATGGTGGCCAGAAAAATACTGCGAAAGGTGATGGCCGTGTCAAAGTCGTCGCGTAGGGACAAAAGTCGCTTGGCGGCGTCGGCACCAGTCACTATGATATAGTTGTCGCTGTTGATGTCATCGTTAGCGAGACTCGCGCCGGTCTTGTCGCTGTCAACGGCGGAGATAGTGGTTTTGGCATTCTTCTCAGCGCTATCGTCAACTGCATTGACTTGGGAATGCGCAGAAGCCATTTCGTTGGCGTGGTCGGCCGGAATGATGTGCCAAAGAGTAGCCGCGAGCAGACGACACTTATACCGATTCTTCACGTATCTGTACGCTAGTATTTAACCACGGACTTGATAGGACTTGCAATGAGCATATTGCCTTCATCTGCATACTGAGCAAATGGGAAGAAGACTGCCGTTTATCTTCAATGACGCGAGATAGCAAAACAAACTCGTTATCGCACGCCTTCAAGTTGGCGGTTAACCATAAACTCGGTTAATAACTTTATACGTGGAAGATACGGCTGACAATAGCTTCAGCGACATTTAAACACCAAGCCAGCGGCAACAGAAGCGGTGGTCGATTGCAAGACATGGATTGCACAATCTAGGCTTTCCAATATATCCAGTGGCGTCGCGGAGATGCCGAAATGGTAGATACGACCTGAACGATCTTATTACACGGCTCGCAAAAGATTTATTTTGGCGATCGGAGAAGCTCCGGAATCAAACTGGAAATTGTTCAGGGAGTTTCCTCGGCGAGAAGTAACGATGCAACCCCCGGAGCTTTTCCTGGGGCCAGAGACTGTGTCAGTAGAATGGCCTCGACCGCAGGTGTTGCGTTGATTTGAGGGCGGAGCTCTTGCAAACGCGTACAGCATTTAGAGGAAATCCAAGGCGAAATAGGCAGGCCAGCCTTGCCCACAGACAAAAGATGATAGCGAATGCCAGCAGATACTTTTGGAAGATAGGGCCAAAGTTGGGCAAAGCCAGCCTTGTTCTTGGGCGAAGTCATGGCGAGAGGGCAAAAAGTTATTGTGGTTTGGAGATCGACGTGCTAGGCCCATTTGGGAATGTTGCTGTTCGCTACTGCATCTCGAAAAGACATCCATGGACCACAAAATCACCCACTTTACATTCATTTCTCCACACAAGTAAGCCAATGCAGCAGGATCTCGAAAATTTTCTATTTCTGAAGAAGCAGTTGAGGAAGAAAGAAGAGAAATATTGCATAACAGTTTCGACATGCGGCTATGCGAAACACGACGACTTCTTGTTGACATTTCTCATCTTCTTTCGTTCCTTCTTATTTCCAGCCGTATTTTTCTGTGTATGGCCACCATATTATCATGCTTTATCACATCCTCAGGAGTTTACTGTTGGAAACTACCGAACGCCCATTCTGGATATGCACCAGAAGATAAAACGGGCCAGCAAAGAGAACAAAATTCATACCTCGAGACTTCAAGCTCAAACGAACTCCTCACACTCCCTGACTCATGCGTAGCCACCTCCGTCGGCCTCGCGCTCTCTCTCCACCACTCCTCCGCCAACGCCATCCACTTGGGATCCTCTGGTCTGCGTCCCGCGCCAAAGCACTGCCACGCAACCGCCTCGACGCCCCAGCTGCCGCCATTTCCATTCCTGCTCATCGACGCCTGGTAGTTGGTACAGCAATATTCGCAGCCCTCTAACAGGGCCCAAAACCAGGTCGGGGGCGTCTGGTGCCGCAAAGTCGAAGTCGCGAAGCTCAGGGATCTACCGGTTGAGCGTCATGTTGCCTACGTACGGCATTTCACCGTGGTAGTGGCGTAGCGGCGAATACGCGTCGAACGATACGTGTGGGCACACGTCGCGCTCCAGCTCCTTCATGGCGGCGCTAAACAGCGCGCCGTCGTCGCCGCCGCCGTCTTCGCGCCAGATGTTGAAGCGCGCCTTGACGACAAGCTCGCCGCCAGCAAGGCGGGCCTCGATCTGTGCCTCGAAATAGTTCTCCTCGACGCTGCGCGGGGGGCGCAGGCCGGAGCCGCTCGGGAGCACGAGTGCTGACAGCGGGATTCCGTGAGCAGGCGAGAAGAAGTGGGCGTCCGTGACGAGCTGGACGTGGAAGAACTCGATCGAAGGCCCGTAATTGCGAAAGCGCTGGCGGGCTTCTTGGCAGGGGTCAATGAGCTCGACCCACTCCTCGTCGTCGTTGCGGCGCTCAATGGTCCCGGCCTTTGTGTGCAGGCGGCCGCAGTCGTGGCAGGTCATTAGGCCTGGGCAATCACGCAGGATGCAGGTGAGAAATTGTCGCCGCTCGGCGAAGTTCGCGAAGAAGAGGGGTGTGTTGCCGAGATGGTTATAGAAGTCTCTGCACGCGAGAGACAGGGCCACCTTGGATGTATCGGTAAGGTGCGATGTGAGCTCCTCAAGGAAGATGTCGAGTGGCATGTCCCCGAGAAGAGAAAATGAGGTCGAAGTGGGAGTCATGGTGTCTTCTCGGGAGAGGTGGTCTAGGATAAGGATTGACTGAAAATGCTGTTGCTGTAAAATGACAGAATGAAGTTGTTCTGGAAGGATTACAGAAAGAGCGGGACTCGGGGCGGTGATAAAAGAAGTATATATGTATGTAGTCGGAGGCTTGTTGAGGACATATGGTTACGGGTATTGCGTGTCGCAGATTCAATATTGGGGCATTTTTTGCAGCTCCTCCAGACCACAACTGCCCAAAGAGAGAAACTCTGCTGCATACCTTGTCCCGTGGATTAAGTCCACCCTGGATTGATGATTTGTCGAAAATGAGGTAGCGACCCGCTTGACATGCTTCACCCCTTCCCCCCAAAAGAGTTTTCAGTTACTGGACTTGCGTACGAAATGCCACATCATGTGACCTTGACTTCATCCTAGTTTCCATTGGGCATTCCGGAACCAATCAAAAGGCAACTGCGTAGACTGCAATCGAAAAGTGCTCGCCACCGTTCCCCGACTTGGCACCAGGGAGGTCCGCACAGTTTTTGAGAAAACCAATGACGAAAACGGTCGAGATTTGATTGCACATAACGCAAGAAGGCTTGGTTTCGAAGGCTACATATGAACAGTTCTCTTTCCCTAATCAACAGGAGAATCGTGAATTGAGGTGCAAATGAGAGCTTTTCATGTATGAGACACCATCTAAGGAAATGACATGAGAGGATTTGATACTTCTCTTGAATAGCAGGACTGAGTGCCGTAGAAACGACTTCAACTATTGACAGCCAAAGGCATTCTGATCCAATGGGCAAGTGGAATCGACGTCCGAAGAGCCGATTGCAGAGCCGACCGCAGGAGCCAACGTATATCCCGGTAGTTGAGTCTACATGTCCACAGAGTAAGAGATCGGTATTGGAGCGATGACCAGCAGGATGTTTTGACGCGCACCGGAATCGCGGCTCAAGACAACGAATGTCTGGGAGATCGCAGTAGCGACATACTCAAAGGCATATTCGGTGTCAGAGATGAGGGGGTCTGCTTATGAAAGATGGACCGTGATCCGGTGGACCTTAACGACCTTTTCGGTGATGGTCGTGATAAAATATCGATGTCCTTGGGTTCAAATAGGTCAACAAGGTAGACGATCTTGATATTGTCGGCTTGAGACTCTTTGAGAATCTGCGTAAATTGATCAGCGGAGGATGGGAACGTGGAGATTTTCTGGTGCAAAATACTTGGGTTGACTGTCAGCGAGGGCGGAGCCTGCCATGTAAGCGCCCCTGGGACGGGTAAACCCATGTTGAGACGTGATTCGACTTGAACCTCGAGATGCTGAAAGGGATGTAAGGCGATAGAGCGTCCACAGTCGGAACAAGAGGTACGCGTTCAGGTGTTGCTCCAAAATGGTCGAGAAGAGCGCTAGAGGAAGTGCGAAGCGCAAGAGCGACTCGAAAGGCCGAAGGGTAGAGCGCGTTCATATCGTCACCAACGACGACAGGTCGGGCTCGTTGGTAATCCAACGGAGAGGTTTCACTCGATGCCGCCCTGGCTGCGCTATCCGACTTCAAGGAAGGATAGATGCTGGCTCGGGTCGACTGCACCGTAGCATGGCCAGAGTCCGTCTCGATTGAAAGGGAGAAGCTCGGAATTTTCTTGTTGTTACCAAAGCCCACCGGAGACTGGACTTGGTACTGAGGAGGCGGCAGGATGCGCATAATTCCTGCTTTGGGTCAGTTGCACCACAACAAAACACAGTGGAGTATCGCTGACGTCCAGCAAATACAATTTCGGGAAACTCTGGTGCCAGAAAGAGCACAATGTGGGTCGCTCAGGAAGTGCCAGATCGATCCTAGACATCAAATTGTCTTCTTCGCAGCGCTGCCTAAACCAGACTTGGTCTTTCCCACATCAGAAATGATGACCCCCAAAATCCAGGTATTGATGAGGAAAAAAACCACGCTTGAAAACCAAAGGCCTCGGTCAAAGGTAGATCGACCGAAAAATTCCAGCTCATAGCCCTGTTGGAGCCACAGCGCCTGAAGAGGGTTAGCATGCGGTCATTGATGATGTGCTGGCGGGCTTACCTGGCCGAAAACCCAGAGAAGAAGGGCAACGACTCCTTTTGCCGGCTTCTTGAGGAGCGAAGAATCGGGGAGGTAGAATGGCAGGAAGACAATGTACCATAAGAAGTACTGGCCCGGTGTCAATTAATGCCCCAAATGACCAAGAGAGTGCACACAAACCTGGCTAGTACAGACTTTGTTAAAGGTGACAAACGCAAAGGTCTGGGCGAGCATGGTCGAGGCAAGATCCTTTTTGGCCAACACCATGGGTATAGCAACGGTGCTAAAGAAAATTTGAGGAGCGAAGGCGAAGGATTCTAGCTTGAGTGCGGGACTTCCAGCCGGTGACGAGTTCAAGTACAGCAGGATGTTGTACGGGGAAAAGTTGTGCCGATGATCAAGTCTGATGAGATGGTAGAGGTAACTGTGCTCGAGAAACGGCCAACCATATCTGCAACATGGTTAGGCACGGCTGGAAGTTGGCAAGAATACTCACATGAGGTACATGACAACGTTCAAAGCCAAAAACGTCGCGAGGCTGACAATTGCGAGAGTTATGCGGGCGCTGTTCAAACATGCGGATACTTTTTGGCCGATGGACTCGGTCTTCCGTATAAGTGCACCAGGGGCAACGTTCTCTTGATCCAGCCACAATAAAATGGAAGCAGCATAAATAAATGGATAAATCTTAAAGTGCACTGCAAAACCCAGGAGCAAGCCAGCAAGGACGATTCGTTTTTGCGTGACGGCCCACAGTAAAGCCGTGACAATGACGCCAAGCAGACCTTCGGAGCTCCCTCGCGTGCTGATTTGGGAAACCATTGGATTCAAAAGCCAGATGCTGGCAAACTTGAGCGCTCTTTCAGTTGGCATCTTCGAAGTCGAACGGAGCGTTTTGAAAATCAGCCAGCCGGCGGTGATGTCGCCGAACGCAAACAGAGCCTTGCCAAAGGAGAACCATCCTGGCCAGTTCGTGGGGTAGATGAGCCACGCCAGCAATGGCGTATATCGGTACGTGTCTCTTTTGTAAGGCGACATGCCTTGGGCGACGAAACGAGTTGCATCGGTAAAGACAAGGTAGTCAATGTCGGTGTACTTCATGGGAGAGTATGCATCTTGGAAGAGACCGTAGACCAAGAGCACGGCGCGAAGGACAGTGGCAGCAGCAAAGACGACCCGTGGCCGGCCCATCAGTTGAGACATGAAGATGCCGATGGCACGAAGAGGATGGCCAAGTTGATGTGGCAATGGAGCTGTCACGGTGGATGGAGTAGGCGCTGGAGGTTGGGCAGGTGGTGCCGGTGGGGAGACGGCAAAAACTGCCCGCCGGGTCGTGTTTGACTGGGACCCAGTCGGATGCTTTGTGCTGTGCTGTGGGAGAGGAAAACACCCAACCACTTATCCGTACCTCTCCGCTCTCTAGTATTCCTCCTCTGCCACTCACCTTCATGGGCCAGAAACGCTCGTACACCGAGGCCATGGACGACTCCACCAAGCAACCGTCGCCCTGCTTGCCCATGTTCGAGCTTTTCCGCGCCGAGCTGGATGAGCATCACGATAGGCGCGAGCGAGTTATCAAGGCCTCGCGCGACATTACTGCCGCGAGCAAGAAGATGTGAGCGCTGCACGTGGGTTGCGCCGACGTCTTGCTGACCATATGCAGCATCTTTTCCCTGCAGAGGTACGACCCGGCGCCGTAATTCCAAGCCCCAATCGTTGACAACTCTCCAGAGTCCGCAAAGTCGGCCAACCGCTCCCTTCGCACGTCACCAAAGCCAATGCGCCCTACTGGGAAACCATTACCAAGACCTATGGCGGCATCTCAAAAGACCTGCAGGGTCTCAATGCTTTTCGCTATGCGCGCAACATCACCGGGGGACACCAAGAGTTCATGGAGTCGCTCAGCTTCCAACACTACCTGGAGACCCAGAACTTGATATCGTACGGAGAGTCGTGCAGACGGCTGGCCGAGCTTGGCGGCGAGAGCGGACCTCTTCTACTCACGCCCGAGGACTACATACTGGGTGTGTTTGACATGATTGGAGAGCTCATGCGGTTTTCAATCACGACCATGGCAACGAGCGGCGCGTTGCCAGGAGGACAAGCGCGAGGTCACGATCGCCTGGGCGAGGATGCCATGGCCGTGGACAGCCCGGCAGCACAGCGGAGCGTCCTGGACGATATGCGTAATCTGCGGGCGCATCTCGAGGCGCTGGATGTCAAGGAGCGGAAGTTTTCGGAGGACGTGGATAAGAAGATGGGTGTAATGCGGACATGCGTGGAAAAGGTTGAGAATGCGCTGTACGGGCTTATGATTCGTGGTCGCGAGCGGCCAAAGGGATGGATGCCGGACCTTGGGTCTGCAAAGGGCCAAGCAGAGGTTGAGGGGTATCAGGTGTAGTTGTGTACGGAATAGCACGACGTCAGCTGCAGAAAGGTGTATGAGGTCGACAGAAGCGCAGACAGGCCCAAGAGGGCATGGTGAGACTGTGAGGTGGTTGGTTAGGGCCCTGGGTAGCCGGCGCACATCACACGCTCTTAGTGGACGTCTTATTAAATGATCCAACCTCCGCAGACATCCATGTCTTCGTCGTCCTCGTCCTCGCACTCCACCGCGACCAGACATGCACCATCATCATCCCCAACACCGACATTTATACATTTACAATGCGCTCGCTCTGACCCCCGGTCTCCCCACGAGCCGATCTGCCTCGCCTTGAAGGCCCTTGCAGCGTCGTCCAAGGCTATGCAACCTCACCCGACTTGACGCATCAAGCAACATCTCCAACCCATCCTCGCACAGTACTCGGCGCCCGAACTCTCTGCATACTCTCGCCATGCTGACTCCTACCCAGAACACTCCCTTCCACGATGCGCGCCGGTGCGCCGCTCAGGCCTCAGGCCCCGGCCCAGCCTCCGCCACGCCACGGCCGCGGCCGCCCTCAGAAATCTGACACACCTGTCCGCAAGATATTCAACTGCATCGTTGACGACTCTGCCTTCCTCGCCGGCGTCAAGAAAAGCACCCGCGATGGGATCCGCAAGTGGATCAACAGCGGTGCAATGCGCCTTTTCGTCCCGCTCTACAGTACGTGTTCCCTCGGCGTGCGACATGCCACCGCTTACACACTCGGCAGCCCTCGAGCAAATGGATGTCATGCGGCGCACAGGCGGCAAAACCGCCCAAGATGCTACTGAAGCCCTGCAGTGGCTCGACGACGTCACCTCGCTCAACGAAGTCCAGGCCACCGGTCTTGTCCAGCTCCAGGGCGGCGACGAAGTATACAAGACATGGGCCGAAGTCGAATCCTTTTTGCTGCCCGAGACTCTGCTCTCAATGACCGAGTACACGGACGAGGCAGATCATACTGCAGACGAGCTCCAAAATTCGTTCCATTCTCAGAGCAGCACCGACAAGGCCTCTGAAAGCTCCGTCGAAGCCGAGTCCAAAGCTTCCGAGTCGCCGCGCTCCGCATACTCGTCCACCAGCCCTGACCTGCTGAACGCCACTTCTTTCAAGCAAAAGAAACCCAATGGAAATAAGCGCAACGGTAGGAAGAAAGAGCAAAAGTCCAGTTCTTTTGTGCCCCAACATCTACAGCCTTTTTTCAACCACGTCATTTGGAGGATTCAGCACGAACAAAACCCTGAGATTGGCCCCGAGTCTTTCATATTGCTCACCAACGACTCGAAAAAGCAGGCGATTGCGCAGCGATTTAGCGTGCGCGCCAAGCGCTTGGAGCAGATGCGCGACATAATTGGCCGAGAAGAGCGGGACTTTAGGAACCGCCAAGCCTACCTCAAGAGGGAGGCCAAAGAAGTTGACCAACCGGAAACTCGAGAGGCTGTCCCAGAGCCTGAAGTCTCTGAGGACGAAGACGAAGTCGTTTTCAAGCGCGAATTGCCCTTGCGCCCCAAGTCTGGAACTCAGCCAGTCTTTGACCCGAACGAATTCGGCCGCTCCCAGCACGTTGTTCCCGCTGGACCCAGCCCTACCCACTCCAACGCTCCCCGTGGCCGTGGTCGTGGCGGAAACCGTGGTGGACGCTCCGGATTAGCCAATACGACTCCCAACTCGCGTGGACATCGCCACTCCGCCCCAGCTCCCAAGGCAGCCGACCCAGGTGGTCCCATCGACCCCGACTCTTTTACGAGGCCTCCGCCGGTGACCCGCTCCCTCCGGGGCGGAAGACGCAAGCTCTGGGAACCCGCGTAAGGAATACGAGAGGAGCGCTGAAGCTCTAAAGCGCTCGCGTTTCTTCTCTCTTCTATCATCCATGGGTCTCTGACACCTAGCAACGTCATCCAACCGGGTCGACGGGGTGGAAAGACCGCCTTCCATGGTGCTGACTGCGTTCCATCGTATGGCTGTCAATTGTCGTTGGACGGCTTGAGCCTTATCGTGTCTGATTTGCAAGATGCAAGCCGCGACGGCCTCTGCATCATGGCACAAGAACGGGCCATAACGCTGGCATCAGGCGAGAAATTTGAAGACTACTGCATCACCATCAGGCAGACTTCGCAACATGTTAATCAAATGCGGAAACAACGCGTGCTTTCACAACGTAAGGTAGGGGCCGGATGGATGGAGATGCGCGAATGGGGAAGTGACTTTTTTTCCTGCAGTCTTTTTTTGGATTTCGCGCTCACCGGTGGCTTCGATCGGTCTTCAGTCGTTCCCTGCGATGGTTGTGTCTAGTTTCTATTTTCTGCACCTCAGATTGGCTCAAGTAGCAGAAAACGCAGATCGAATTTTCCAGAGGCAATCATGGTCGTGCACATCTACCACTCAATCCCTTCGCCGAATTCATCTACAAAGCAGCCACTGTTAAACCACCCTCTCCTAATCGCTGAATCAACAGCAACATGTCCTGAAAAGCTCTTCTTACGGCTCATGGCGCCTTCTCCCTTTGTCTCGATTAGTGACGTCCCAACGCGGCCAGGATGCACAAGCGCAAAGCAAACCTTGAGGATGTCCATGCTCAAACTCTTCACAACAGCATTGAGAGCCGCCTTGCTCGCCCTGTACGCACACGATCTTCCTCAGACATTGGCCGAGATACTACCCATGCGCGACGACAGCGCCAACACCTTTGGCTCCAAATGCAGCTCGGCGGCCGCGCACAAGTTTGGCAGCACTGCCCTGGCCATCTGAAAAGAGCCCACGGCGTTGATCTCGTACGCCTGCAGGATTGTGCCCACATCCATCGCCTCGAGCGTCTCGGCGCCAGCGATGTTGTGCGGGTGCGCCTTCTCGACGCTCGGGACCAGCCCGAACATGCCCGTGCAGTGCACCACCAGCGGCATTGGCCTCGGCTTCGGCTTCGGGCTGACCTCTCCTGTGTCGGCTGTTCACCACGTCCACTTGCGAACCCACTCGGCGAGCTCGCCTGGTGCCGCTGTGACGTCCAGCTATACAAAGAGGCCCGACAATCTGATGCGCCGCGCTGGCCGCTGCCCAGTGGTTGATAGTCCATACATATGACGAAGGCGTTGGGCGAGTACGAGAGTGCCCGAAGAAGAAGAGCCCAAGCCCGGCGCTGGCGCCCGTTGTCAGGACTCGAGGCGTGATAGCTGGAAACAATTGTGTTGAGGGCTTTAGAGAGGATGCCATGCTTCTTTTCTTTTCCCTTCGTGGTGAAGAATTGAGATGCGGTGGAGTGATTGAAGATGATGGAGTGGTACCAACCAAATCACCAATAGGTAACCCCGCATCCAACCCACAACGTCGGCCTGTGCTCCGGCACGTCAACCCGTCCGTCTTCCTCCATAGCTGCTGTCGTCATGAACATTTAATTTCCGCTGCTCCCACATCATGAGGCCTCCCACGCCTCTACACCGTCAAATCCGACCACCTGCCCGTCCACTTCACCTACAATGGTCCTGTACGAGCCCGGCAAGACCGACCACGGTCTCCCGCACGACCCGTTCAAGGTCAGTCGTTCTCCCCATACATATCCAACCGCCAGACACACAGCTAACACACGTCTTTCAGGCCTGCGTAATCCCCCGTCCCATCGGCTGGATCAGCACCGTCTCGCCCAACGGTTCGCACAACCTGGCGCCTTACAGCCAATTCACCAATTTGACTTTTGACCCGCCGTACGTCATTTTCAGCGCGAACCAAACGCCGTCGGCACGGCGCAAAGATACGGTCGCCAACGCTGAGTCGACCGGCCGCTTTGTCTGGAACCTGGCGACCTGGCCCCTCCGCGAGGCCGTCAACGCATCGGCCGAACAGGTGCCACCGGGCGTCGACGAGTTTGCACGAGCCGGCTTGCACAAGGAGGAGAGTGTAGTGCTGCAGGGGCCGCGCGTGCCCATGGTCGCGGACAGCCCCGTCAAGTTCGAGTGCGTCTACCACAGCACGCTGCGGCTGCCAGCCAACCCGCCCATGGCGACGGCGCACGTCGTCATTGGGCGCGTCGTCGCGGTGCATATCAAAGACGAGGTCTTGACCGATGGCATCCTGGATGTGAAAAAGACACTGCCGATTGCGCGATGTGGCTATTATCAGTACACGGTCGTGAGGGATACGTTTGATATGGTTATTCCGAGTACCAAGGGCTTGAGTGAGGACTTGTTGGCCGGGTTGGAGGGGAGCGCCAAGGGAAATCGGGAGCTGGGGGAGAAGCGGTCGCTGGAGGACGAGCGGCCGAAACGGGAGAGCAAGTTGTAAGTGGAGAGAGAGGCGGGGATGTGGTGGATGCTTCACCGGTCGAGGATTTGTGGCGCCCAAGAGTTGAAACGGGAGGATTCTCGTCATCATCGAACGCCTACGGCAAGAGCATTAAGTCAACCGCAGAGATGACATCTGCTAACTCAGCTGCCCGCATCTTACAGCATCCAGCTCCAGGCATCATCACCAAGACACAGAAGGACTTCCAGACAACCTTCTAAACGAAATCTCCATCTCTTCCATTTCACATCGCTGTCTCCAGGTCCTTGTCCCAAATGCTCGGCGAAAGCAGCGTTCACCGTACAGCTCCATATTGCCAACATCCAGCGACGCAACATCGGTGAATACCCATCGCTCCTATCCAAGCTCCAAACGCCTGGCCAATCGAATCCCATCCTCCTGTGTTCCGTTTTCTCTATCCACATCCAGGCTCAATCCCATCCGCGCTATGAACGCCGTCCCTGGCTCCAGCCCCGTTCGACTGCCATTTCAACCCGTGCCCTGGTCATCTTAATCCGCCAGGCCTTCTCCCAACCGATGTCGTTGCGCCTCCAAATCCACCTCTCTCTCGTGCCCTTGACATCCTCCGCAGCCAAATCCCCCAGACCGCGCGGACGACCCCAGTGCCTTTGGGCCCTCCTCCACATCGACCGTCACCACTGTCTTCGCAATGATGAGCCGCTGGCTGTCGCCGCTCGCTAGACTGACGCCATCCAGTTCAGACACGGATGCCGCGCCCGTCTCATCGCGCGCTACATACGTCGTGTGTTTGAAGTAGTCGGGCCGCAGTTCGAGCGTCGCGAGTCCCATGCAGTCATTGTTGTTGTTGTTGTTGTTGTTGTTGTTGTTGTTGTTGTTGTTGTTGCTGCTGTTGCTGTTGTCGCTGTTGTCGCTGTTGTGATTGTTACTGCCGCTCTCCCTCTCCCGCTTGTTGTTTGATAGCCCTGGCGATGCCATGCCCACGCCCATCTCCAACCCCAATGACCGCGGCTGCGCGCCGGCGACCGACAGGCTGCGGCCCAAACACCCGCTACCCGGCCGTGAGCACGCAGCCGCGAGTGAGAGCGACGACTCGTTGCGCCCGTGTCCGTTTCCGTATCGCCGGCGGCCTCTGGCACGAGGCGACGTGGTTGCAGTCAGCGTCACCAGGGGCACGGCGTTGCCGCGGCTCCTCCTCTCGTCCGTCCTCATGCCGCACAGGCGCACCTCGTCGTTGTCATCATCGGCCCCCTGCTCCAGCTCCAGCTCTTCTGCATCGTCTAAATCCCTCGACGTATCCCTCCGCTGTGCCTTGGGCCTGTGGTGCGTACACGACGAAAGCCACTCCGAGCCTCCTTCCCTCGCGTCCGCCGCCGCTGCCGCTGCCCCCAGGCGGCCGCACTCGGGGCCTAACTCCCCACTCGCAATCATCCTCGACCGTCCTTTTGAGTAGCGCGAGGGTAGCGTTCCTGGTCCGCCACCGGTGGATGCTATGGTGGTGTTATGCGACTCGTCCTCGAACGGCCGCAGGAACGGCCCGAGGCAGCATATTGTGGTCGTCATGACGGCAAAATCAAGCTGAAATTGCGAGCACACGAGCGCCGACGTCAATGCGAGCCCCGGAGTAGGCGAGATCATTAGTAAGTGGATGAAATGTAGGCGCGCGGCTGAGGTGGCGATAAGACTGTGGCGGGGAGAGGTGTGTGTCAGTAGGCGTGGGAGAGTATTAAGGGGGTTGGGGGTGTTTGGGGGAAAGCGGAGGAGAAGGATGAGAAAGTTGCGCCTGATTGTAGATGGAGCAAAAGCCGTTGGAGTGTAACATGAAGCCTCCTCCTCGTCCTCCCCCCTCCTAGTATTCGCTGTACAAGGACAACACTTACGGAAGACGAACGCTAAATACCGAAACGATAATCATCTTCGTACGGAAGGGCATCTGCAGCCCAACCACCATGGAGACGGCAATCAGAAACAATATGGCCTCGGTGGCCATGTCCATGCCGCTAACAATGTCCCACCGCCAATCCTAGCATCAATCTGCGTCAACTTGTGCCCTGCCACTACCACCACAACATTAAGCCAGGCGAAAAGTCGGCAAACGGAAAGAGAAAGCAAACTCACGAGATTGTCGGGGCATTTTGTCCCTTGAGTCCAGAACTGCTTTGGATTGCACCAGATGCCGACGAGGACCAGTGACATAACCAGCCACGCCACGATTAGCGCAAGGGCGCAGTAGATGGCAATGGCGCGCTGGCGGTGGACGCTGAGGCGAAGGTAGAGGAATACAACGACGACTTTGGACAGGAAGAGCGTGATGAAGTAGAGTGTTTGCTGCAAGTAGTTTGCCTGGGCATGTGTCAATAATGACAAGTTTTGGCTCAAGTAATGAGGCAGATGTGCGAGCAGGAGTTGAGCATTGTCATCGTGCTTTCTTTCCTTATTTGGACTGTTCGCACGATGTATATTCACTGGCCTGCGGCATAGAGATTCATAAAAAAGGGCGAACTCACTGTACCCAGTTGGTCCATGTTTGCGGCGTCTACTTTCGCCATCCCTACGCCTTCGTGGACCATCACAAATACCGCGGCGCCCTGACAGCAACAACACAACTATGCTCAAGGTCAGCATGTACAGAAAAAGTAAGATGCACAAGGAAAAATAAATTAGCGGGGGATGGATCAAAGACCAACCGTGGCAAGCGCAAGCATCGTGTCGTCGCGCCTCCAGTCCTTTGTGCGGTAGCGCAAGTAGACTCGTATGATTAGGCACGTCAACACAAAGCTCAGCGTCACGCACGCCACGACCACCAAGACGCCTCTGTGGTCGGTGGCGGTGATTATGAACGCTGGGGGAATGACTTTCAAATGTTTTTGGTCGGCGGCCATGGCCACCAAAAAAAAAAAAAAACAGAAGCGGTGTTTGCGGCGAAGAAAAATGCTAGTGTGGCCTCCGCATGGTAGTAGAAAACGGCGAACAAGAGCTGGAGGAAGTAGGAGTTGTTGTCTTTGGAGAGGACTAGGACTGGACAGTCCTAGGATGGAATAGCTTTGCTGATGGGCACGTCGTGCTTCGTAGATACGCAATAGTCCAAGGATTGGTGTCTCTGTATGGTCTCAGCATCGCGCGCTGTATGGGTTGAAGGAGCGCAAAACATCTTAAAACCACACACCCCCGTGGAAATTGATGGTCAGAGCTTGGTTCAAGCAATGGAAGCAAAGCCTGAGAGAACAAGCCGACGAGGCAGCCAGCCAGCGGTTTGTAGATCTTTTTGGAGTCAGGCGGAGAGTTAAAGGGGCCAACAGGTGGTACGTACATGGAAGCTAATGGGCGAGATCCTGCCGAGAAACCGTCCCTGTAGATGTAGGCAAACTTCAAGACGTATAGGGAGCCATCAATTCAGCGTGACGCTGGGGTGTTGATTATGGCAGACGGGCATAAAAACCTACAAAACAACATTCTTCACGGGATGTCGCCCAAGGAAAAAGCAAAGAAAGCAGCATCGGATAACAAAGCCATGACTCTGCGAGGAAAATCTTGAATGAGGACTTTGCATCATCTCCTTGTTGGCTGGCTGCGATTTACAGGATATAGCTAGCGTAAGCAGTCACAGCATGACCTATCCCATACGGAGTCGGCGTACGTTCCGCTGGCGAGCGCGAGGTCCTCAGGCTCAAAGCGGTGGAGAGTCGACCCACTTGGTGTAGTGCAGGGGCTACAGTCTTGAATCAAAAGGATCACCAACACGATGAAGACGAGTCAAGAAGGAGGTTCGGAGACGTCGCAATCCGCCACGGGCGGTATTCCCCGATGCCGCATTGTGGCAACACGGCAGTCGGCAGCACCAGAGCGCCGGCGGCAATACTCCCAAAGAGCACCGCCGTAACACGAGCAAAATAAATGGCATGATGATGGTGATGATGGTCTGGGGTGTTGTGTTATTTGTGGAGTGGAAGGGATCCGTTTGGTGGAGGCGCACGCCGCAGAAACAAACAACCACCGACCAACCAACCGCATCAACCGGCTAACAGCGATAGACACCTGCAGAAACCCGGTCATTGGACTTGACACCCCCGTCTGCACTAGTTCATACCGATAATTAATTACGACAAGGCTCGGTTGGCAGTCCTCTTTCTGGAACACTCCCATCGGGGAACTGAGTCGCCCAGTATGCACCCACCACCGGCTTCTCGCACGTCCTCATCATGACCAGGGCGCCGGTAAGAATCCCAGCACGGAAGTGTTACGGTGCAGTGCAGTGCAGCAGCTAGACCTCCCGTCTGACTCTTCAGGCTTTCCCCTGTCCATAGCTGCTGATCTGCCCTCTGGCGCGCTGCATCCTGGCGAGCAAACTACATTTTCGTGTCCTGTAATCCGTCTCTTTCACGACTTCTTTGAATGAAATAATCTTGCCCACTCTCTCCCATTTTTTCGATCTACCTGCGCATTCCTTGGCGCTGATCCCCTGCCATCGTGGTGCCCAAAAACGATCACCATGGGACATCACGTCCAGGGACCTAGCGTGAAAGATCACGGCGCAGGTGCGTCGGTAGCCGGTTGTGCGCCTTCGAAGGACGATTTCATAGACCTGGCCGAGGACGGTGTCAACGTCGACGCCTACCATCAGTACAAAGGGTACACACGCCATGACCGGGCCGACATGACACGCATGGGCAAGATCCAGGAACTCAAGGTGCACTTTTTGAAGCTTGGCGCCAAAGTCTAAACTAACGAAGATCCCAGAGAAACTATCGGCCGCTTTCTGCTCTCGCCTTTACCGTAATTTTGCAGGGCACGTGGGAGGTGCTCTTAACGTACGTGAAGAACCAAACCCACCAAACAAATTGGATGATAATTTGCTCATCAAATCAGAGCCACTACTCAAGGCCTCGAAAATGGCGGCAGAGCTGGTCTCATTTGGTCATACGTTTGGACGTTTGCAGGTTTCAGCACCGTCATGGCCTCGCTGGCCGAGATGGCTTCAATGGCGCCAACTTCAGGAGGCCAGTACCACTGGGTGTCCGAATTCGCGCCAGTGAAGTACCAAGGCTTCTTGAGCTACTTTTCAGGTTTGCACTCGCATCTTTCCTCTGGCCATGGCTGACTACGACAGGATGGATGTCGACCCTCTCCTGGCAGGCCGGGACGGCTTCTGGGCCGTTTCTCGTTGGCACGTTGATCCAGTCGTGTGCAATTGTCGCTTATCCAAACTACTCGCCAACAAACTGGCAGGGCACTCTGATGGTGATTGCCGTTACTGGTATCGTCTGGATTTTCAACGTTTATGGCTCGTCATCCATGCCGTTTCTCCAAAATTGCATGCTTCTTATCCATATTCTTAGTTTCATCACCCTCATGGTTGTGATGTGGGCATTGTCGCCGCGCCTGACTGCAAAGGATACATTTACTCTGTTTACAAACGTCGGAGGGTGGAGTAGCATGGGACTGAGTCTTATGGTCGGGCAAGTATCAGCCATTTATGCCTGCATTTGTAAGTGTCATAGCTCTATTCCAAGGCGATAGCTGACCAATTCAGGCTCTGATGCCGCTGCTCATATGTCAGAGGAAATCAAAGACGCCGCCATCACTGTCCCGCGAGCCATGGTTGGGTCCTACCTTCTGGTGCGTCAACAAATCTGTAGGACTTCTGCTAGCTGACATGTTGTAGAACGGCACGATGGGTTTTGTATTTCTCGTGTCGTACATGTTCATGATCACCGACATCGATGCTGCGCTGAACGACTCGACTGGATACCCTCACATCTGGGTCTTCAAGCAAGCAGTGTCCAGCGGCGGAGTTGTTGGCCTCAACGTCATTCCCATAATTTTGATCTTTGCCGGCACAGTCTCCTACAACTTGTCAACCTCGCGGCAAACCTGGTCTTTTGCCCGCGACAAAGGCCTCCCCTTCAGCGATTGGCTTGCCCGTGTCGACCCTAAGCTTGAAGTGCCGATCAACTCGGTCACAGCGACCTGTACCTTCACACTAATACTCTCACTCATCAACATTGGCTCCGACACGGCCTTCAACGCCATCATCTCCCTCAATCTCTGCTCTCTCATGATTACGTACGTCGTCAGCATCGGTTGCGTGCTCTGGCGGCGCCTTCGACATCCCGACACCCTACCGCATTCCCGCTGGAGTCTTGGGCGGAGTGGCGTCCCAATCAATATCATGGGTGTACTGTACTCCCTCAATGCATTCTTCTGGTGCTTCTGGCCGGACTCGACGCTCCCAGACGCCGAAAACTTCAACTGGGCTTCGGTCATGTTTGTTGGTGTTGGAGTGCTGAGCATGATTGATTACTGGACTCGCGGCAAGAGAGAATACTCTGGCCCAGTGGTCTTGACCCAGGGCTGGAAGTTTAGGGCGGAATAGACGTGCATCCCACATGGTAGCGCGAGAACATGTTTTCATCGTTTCATTTCACGACTTGCTTATAGATAAACTTCTGGTCAATGTAGTCCCCCATGTACAGCGCTCGGATTCATACTTTGAAGTGCTTCTGACCTTGAAGATAGGTGATGAAAGGTTTGGATAAAGTCGGAATCGCAATGGCTGCGCGGAAGTCAGCTAGGTGAGTCCATTGTTTTCTCGGTCTTTCTTTCCTACCTCCGGAAAGATCTGGTCAACAAGAAACAAATGAACGCCGTTTGATCTTCTGCGTTTTGCCAAGGGTGGTTTGCAATGACAGAGAACACTCCCAAATACCTCCTACACTCTTCTCCTCCCATCGTCGCAAACACGCCGAGAGTCGGAAAACAACCCACCACCGCAACCATGGGCACCATCCAAGTCCTCTCTTGCCTTGTACTCAGCGTCAGCCTGAAGTACTTTTCAACCTTTCTTCTCCGCCTCGTCCAAGCACACAGCGACGCCGCTCGCGACGGCGCCATCGCCTTTGGGTATTTCTTCCATCTACTTGACTTCATACGCACACTGACCGCGTAAACTTAGCATTGCCCTCATTTTGTCCTTTCTCTACATCTTGCTCCCTCCACCTGAATTTACCGACGCGCTCGCCGACAGCGTCGAAAGCTCCCTCGCCGCCTTCCTCCTCCCGCTCTACCGCCTCAACCCTACACTACACCGCATCACCATCGCGCTGCGCCCGGGCACCCGCGAACGCGATGCCGACACGCGCGTCTACCCTGCGCCCATGTTCATCTGCACGCTAACGCCGCTCTCGCCGCTGCTCCGACTGCTCGAGCGGCTCGCCGTCCTCCCGCGCGAGCCAGTCTGCTTCGTCGCCTTTGTCGTCAGCAGCTCCACCGTCACGGTCCCGCTACTCGGCCCCAACCTCGTCCTCGCGCTGCTAACATCCACTCACAATACATACGCCAAGCAGGTCGCCGCTGTGCTGGAGATGCCCGTCCTGCTCGCCGTGGCGGCGCTGCTGTTCCTACAGCTGCGGCTTGCCATGCGCCTGTTTCGTGTCGCGAGGGACGTTTGTCGCGAGACGGATCCGAAAAGGAGGGCGCGTGTAATTGATGAGTGCATAGATTTCTTGCCGTCTTTTTGGGATTGGAGGAGCTGGCAGAGGTGCTGGAGGGAGTAGGCAGGGTTGGAGTGGGAGTCAAGGAAGTGAAAGACGCGGAGGGGTCGTGCTGGAGTTTTTCTTTGGGATCGCTGCTTCTTGGGCTTGCTGCTACCGTTGAGCCATGCTTCAACTTCAATCCAGCTTAGAAGTTTACGAAGAAGTATCCTGTCTAAGACGCCTTCGTTGTGGTTTGCTCGCCATCTTCCACCATGTTCGAGTGCGGTGGTTGTACCACCAGCAAACGGCAGGTGTGCGACGCCCAGCGGTTCTTTCCTCAGCTCCCACACAACATCCTCTCAACCTCTCTGATTATATACTTCTACCCCTCTCTTCCTCCCTCTCTCCCTACCTCCATCTTCTCTACCACCACATGGTGTTGAGGTGACACTGACTTGACTGCCGACCCCGACATCCGGGCGGCATCGGCCCGCTGATCCCTGCGGCAATCATCAACTGCCTGTTCGCCTTCCCGACGCTCAAGACTGCATCATCTGCGGCTCGGTCACCAACCATGCACACTCAACTTCTCGTCAGCTGCGACATCGGCTTGTTCCAACCGCTTCTTGGGGCCGCATTCGATCATTCATGTCCACTGCGGTGTGGAAACGCTGCCGGTCGTTAGCACACCGGATGGTAAGAGACGGCGTGTTTTGGCGGTTCTGCACTTCGGCGGGCGCTACGCGACGGCAGCAATGGCTCAAACAGGAACAACAAAAGGAATGCAAGCCCGCTAAAAGTCATGTCCAACTGGTCGCCAAGTGGTCGCCTTTAGCTTATGATCGAAATTTCCTCCAACTTGGTGGCGCCGGGCCCGTACCTCTTTGGGGTTGCGTGCTTGGTTGGACCATCAAGTCTACTTCCCGTGTTTCGTTCCCGAAGCCCACTCGCGTGACGGTGGGTCGAGCTACGGCCAATTCCAGCGCAACATGTAGATGCGCGAAACGACGGATTGGCTGCTGACTCTGAGAAGTACCAATGCTGGTTCAAACGGACAAGAATCCTTGGTCCTGGAAGCCCTACGTCGGAAACCCTGTGCGCCCCGGTCGATACAAGTTGCCGTATTGATTGCGCACCATGCCTCGAGAGTGGATCTTTGGCCGCGCTGCTCAAGCTGCGCCTTTGCGAGGGTGGTAACCTGGGCCTTACTGACCGCTGGGCTGGGGTAAACTGGTGTACTTAATGGCGGCGGCGGCGCGACCCTGATGATCCTTCATTGACCCTCGCGCTGCTGCTTCTCGAGTCTATGACACGGTTCGGGACCATGGATGACGAAAAGTGTACCACTCCTCGCGAACCCGCCACTTATGATGGCGCAGCTACCCAGGAGCACCTTCCGGATCCTGGAGATCTTGAGCCTCATGTCGACGATGACATGCCGGACAATATGGTGCTCGAAAAGATTGACTGGGCCGACGACCCTGCCAACCCGCATAACTGGACCTTTGGGAAGAGATGTTTCCATACCTGTGTACCAAGTAAGACTACTAACGTCACACACTGCTCGATATTCGCTAACAATAAGCAGCAAGCATCGCTTTCATCACGTACGTCGATACCTGGACTCTTCCGAATGTGCAATGACACGAATCAGTACCCTCTCGTCCTCCATATACACGCCTGGTCGCACCCAGGTAATGAATGAGTTTGGCGTTTCGTCGACCGTCGCCATTCTGCCATTCTCCTTGTACACTCTTGGCCTTGCATTCGGACCTCTGATCGCATCTCCATGCAGTGAAAACTTTGGGCGGCGCGCCGTCTATTTTTGGTGTACGCCCATTTTCGCCCTCTTCACCCTTGGTGCCGGATTTTCTCAAGGCATTGTTGCTTTGGTTGTCTGCCGTTTCTTCGCCGGATGCTTTGGTAGTCCCGCTCTCAGCGTTGGGAACGGGAGCATCTCAGATGTATGGGCCCCGCGCGAGCGCGTAGTGCCGACTGCCTTGTTCGTGTGCGGGCCCTTTTTGGGACCCGCCTTTGGGTGAGTGCATCCGCTTTAGTGCTTGATCACAGCTTACCCTGAGCAGGCCTTTACTTGGAGGTTTTGTTGTCGAAGGGAAAGACTGGCGCTGGACGCAATGGGTCATTCTCTTCTTCGTCGCCGCCTTCTTGACACCTGCCTTCTTCATGAGCGAGACGTACAAGAAGCAAATCCTGAAAACCCGCTACAAAAAGCAAAACGGCAACGGCTGCGAGCTGCAGCGCACCGAGACTGCAGTATCGCGCGTCTCAAAGGCAGCGCAGGGGATTCAAGTCGTTGTGATGAACACGTTCGGCCGTCCAGTCCACATGCTCTTCACCGAGCCCATCATCGGCCTCTTCAGCCTCTACGTCGCCTTTATTTTCGGGGTGCAGTACGCCTTCTTCGAGTCCTCGGCCTACGTCTTTGAAACCTTCTACGGCTTCCCCATCGGCTCCCAGGGCCTGACGTTCCTGGGTCTTGCCGTGGGCTGCGTCGTCGGCTTCACGGCCATCACTTCCAACAGCATCCTGTTCGACCGGCCGCGCACTGCTCGCTGGCGCGCCCGGCAAGAAGCGCAACTCGCGCTGCAAAACGCCAGCAACCGCACATCGGCAACGGAAGTCGACGCTCCAGTCGATCTGCATGCCCTCGAATCCGGCGTCGTCGGGGCGGTTCACGCCCAGCCCATCCGCACCAGCTACAACCCACCCCCCGAATTCACGCTCTACATTGCATACCCGGGCACCATCATGCTACCACTGGCTCTCTTCCTCTTCGGCTGGACGGCGCAGTACCGCGTGCACTGGATCGTGCCCGTCATCGGTGAGGCGCTGTTCGGCACGGCCAACCTGCTCATCTTCATGGCGTGCACGGCGTACCTGATGAACACATACGGCCCACGCTACGGCGCCAGTGCCATGGCGGCGTGCTCGCTGCTGCGATACATTCTAGGCGCCGCGTTTCCGCTTTTCATTCTACAAATGTATGAGAAGCTTGGAGCCGGCTGGGCGACGAGTTTGCTTGGTTTCGTGACGGTCGCTATGGCGATAATTCCGTGGTGCTTTACGCGGTGGGGAAAGTTGCTCAGGAGTAAGAGTCGGTACCCTTGTGAGGGATAGATGAGCAGGTGAGGAGATGCAGGCGTCGAGTTCACTTTCCTTGGCGTTCGGGATCTTTTCACGACGGATGATGACGAGGACGAAGCTTTAGGCGCATTGCATCGCACGACAAGCATGGTATCCACCCTAAACAAAAAATTGAAGAACATTCGAATCAGCGAGGAGTCCGCGATGGGAAAAACGCAGTAAAAGAAGCTATAGACTAGACCTAGATACCCCAATGATCCATGAGTAATACCACAATCCCCCCCCC
>JAIFKG010001619.1:0-11097 GCA_020351975.1 Phyllosticta ampelicida
AGCTGGGCGAGTGGGCGCGCGAGAGGAGGGCGACGGATGGATTGTCCGAGGATGGCGATGATGGCATGGTGGTGGTGGTGTTGTGCCGTTGAAAGTTTCCTGGTAGGTAAGGCTGAATACGATGGAAGATGGCGTCGGTCCGGCGTCTTCGAAGCGTCATCGACACCCTCTCCTCCCGTCACACCTGATCATGCTCAACATCCCCGACATCCTCGACGTCCTCAACACCAATTCTTTTGCATGACGGCGCTACGGGCTGGCCGCTTGAACTTTTGTCACTTGGCGCCACCTACGCTCACATTACACGGCCAACGTCTCACAACCGCCGCTATGTTGCACAGCGCAAAGCCCACGCAGGACAAGCTCATATTTGCACCCGGCGACAGCGGGCAATTGTCACAGGCTGGCCAGTTCAGAAAGGGCGCCCTCGACCGCAAAGACCTCTCGCCGTCGCCATTGACGCTATTCCATGCCTGGTTCTCTGACGCCCAAGCCGCGAACGTCTCTCATCCCGAAACGGTTACACTGTCGACCGCCCAGTTGCCCAGCGGTCGCGTCTCGGCGCGCATGGTCTATCTCAAGGAACTGGACGCCCGCGGCTTCGTTGTCTACAGCAACTGGGGCACGAGCCGCAAGGCCGCAGACGTCGCCTCCAACCCACACGCGGCTCTAACGTTTTGGTGGCAGGACCTGGAGCGCCAGGTGCGCGTCGAAGGCACCGTGGAGCGGCTCACCGACGCCGAATCACAGACATACTTCGACACGCGCATCCGGGGGTCACGTATCGGGGCATGGGCGAGCGCGCAGAGCAGCGTGCTGGCGTCGCGCGAGGAGCTCGAGAAGCGCGTCGGCGACGTCGAGAAGCAATTCGAGCATCAGGAGCACATTCCCGTGCCTCCATTCTGGGGCGGCCTGAGAGTCATCCCCGACGTGGTCGAGTTTTGGCAGGGCAGGGAAAGCAGGCTGCACGACCGCTTCATGTACACCAAAGACGACAAGGAGGAGTTGGGATGGCGCGTCGAGAGACTGAGCCCATGACGACAGTTTGAGACGAAGAAGCAATATCGAAAGGGAATTCTGGATACATGATGCCATCTCATGCGGCTGTGCAAATGTGCGCGTGTTTCGTCAGTGCCCGCGCGCCCCTGACATGCTTCAACATACCTAGTTTCAGATGTTTTGCGGCGGCCGGCAAACAAACGGCTGCGGGCCGCCGTTGCTATCGTACATTGAGCAGTCTTCAGTCCCTGTCTCAACTGTTCGATTCCCGGTGTTGAGATGGGCTCACGATGCTTTGGCCTTGCTTGCTGCTCGCTTCCTCTGCATTCACAGATGCAGACTCGCCTGCTCGGCTGCGGATCTGAAAATCAGGCCGATCTCTGGAGCTCCACTTCACGCAAAACGGCTTGCCTGAAACGAGTGCAGCCAACAGCACCGTAGCCGACGCGTTTGCAGCTTCGCAGTTACATGTCTCTCTACGTGTTGATGGCTTGTTTCAGGCTCTCGTGTCGGTCCGCTCCTCGAGCTTGTTCGACCTCCCCCTGAATTCCCAGCTGCAACCCAGTAAAGAGTAAGCTTGATTCAATCCGAGGCGTCGAGATTTGTATTGCAGATGGAAACCAGAGAACGATTGAGGCCAACAGCGCCGGACCGTGTCCCTGTCTGATGGCCCAATCAGGTCCCTCGCGCCGGCGTGCATGCAAAATGTCTTTAGCTGCGGCAAAGGTGGGTATACGGCCTGGCCTTTTATTCTTCCTCTCCTTTTAGAATCGTGGATGCCTGGACTGCCTAGCTGACGGACGAGTTGCTCGTTGTCGTTGCTCTTCTTGCGCCTGGCGTCGTCGCTTTCCATATACGACTTGACCTCTAGTCCTTCTTTACCATGTCTTTTTCGCCTCAGCAGCCGAGACGCCCTCCGCGGCGTCCAGAGAGAACCCCCAGTACTGACTACGTCTTTTCTCCGTTCTCGCCCGCCGCCTTTTCGCAGTCTCCGCGGCCAGGGGCCTCGCCTGCGTACTCTCGACCCGGCTACTCACCGGCCTTTTCGCCAGAACCACAGTCACGAGCATCGACACCTTCAAGATCAGTGGCTTCACCTGCGCCATATGCGCCCATATCCTCTCCCAGACCTCAGCCTCGATTTCCCTTCATCGACGAAGAATCGACTCCCCGTTCTCAACCCTCGCTGTGCCCACGCCCAACGCCGCAGGAATGGATCAAGCCGGAATCGCTGCCGGCCCCCTCGCCTCGCTCCGCTTACAGAGAAGCATCCCCAGCACGCCACCGGGGGAATGCCCACGGCGGCCCTCCGCTGCGGCAAATCAGCTCTCCAAAGTCCGTCGTCAACTGTCCCCGTAGTCCGAGCATATACAGCAGCAGACAGGGACACGCCCGCGTCTCTTCCCACGACGCCTCGCTCGCCTCTGTCCCGTACTACGGCTCCAGCTACGACATGACAAACGACGAGTCCTTGGAGAGCACGACGACGCTGGTGGTATACGGGCAGCCACACGAGAAAATGTGTGACGTGTCCCTGAGCCCTGACCCCCGGGCATCGCCGCCACTGGCATCGCTCCCGCCAGCCGCCGTATCCAAATCGCGATTTTCGACCGTGACCGAAGTTGCCGTTAACGAAGGTAGTCCAGCCGCGCCGCTCCAACTCTCCTGGGTGCACACGGCGCAATGGATCCTCATTCCCAGCCTCACCGTCACGACGGCCATCGTCGCCATCGTCATCGGCCACAGCCTCAGCCTCTACGGCGGCCTCAAGCTAGGGGACACCATCGACACATCTTCCGACGCGCAACCCACCTGGCCCAGCAATCTCAACCTGCTACCTTCGTGGCTGCTCCTCGGCGTAGGCGCCGCGTCGTGCTTGAACACGCTCGTCGTCTGGGGCTTCAGCCTGCGACGGCGCTTTATGAAACCCATAGGGTGGCTCGAAGGATTTAGAATCGGTGCGGCCGTGTTTTGCATCGCCGCATGGGGGGCCGTCTGTGCCATTTTCAAGGTCTTCGAGCAGCACAAGGGCCAGGAGTCTCTCGGGTACTGGGCGTGCGCACATCAGGGCGAGGAAATTACGGGCGTGCATGACTACCGGCGCACATGTACAGAGCAGGTGAGTAGAGTTGGCTGTGTAGCCGATGAGGAGTAATCCTGATTGACGCCGTGATGCAGAACGTGAGCTTTGCAATGGCCATTGTGTCGACAGCCATTGAGCTTTTGCTCATGGTTTGCCTTTTCGTGCGACGCTCGCAAAACAAAAATAAAGACGTAATGGGCGAAAGGTTAAAGGCTTGAACACTTGTCGAATACTGTCTCCAACCCCCTGTCTTCTCCTGGTTGAAGAAAAGCCAGCCAGCGTGCTTCTGTTCTTGTGCTCGATGCACCCTTTTTATTTGGTCCTCAACTTCCTGCTTCCGCCTCGATCTTTTTCTTTTTGCTTGCTGCATAGCGTTTCCCCTACCCTTCCACTCTGTTCATCACGATCAAAACGCAAAATCCGTTGGGTCAACATTTCTTTGCTGCTGCACTCTTCCACATATGGCGAGTCCAGACTTTGTTCTCTTATCCTTTTCCAGTTGGCTCAACGCATTTCTCCGCTTCAGCTTGTTACATTATCTTTCTTTCGCTTGTTGCATTTTCATCGCTTTCCTTTCTTTGCATTGTGGCCTTGAAGCTTTTCTTTACCAACCAAAAAAAAAAAAAAAAAATTGCAGCGCTGGCGTTGATTGAGCGCACGTTGCGGGCAGCACGGCAACGGCGCAATAGATGATGACGGGGGTGGTAACGTCCACGGGACGTCTGTACAGTACGTGGACGTAAATGTGTATGTAGCTGGCCTGTTCAACGAGAGTGTAATCGACCTATCACGTCTATGCAGTAACGCGTCCCCTGCATGGACTAGGGGGACTCGCTCTACGACGTCATGTCCGCCGGGGGGCCCATCTCCGCCGCACCTTTCTTCAACCACACAACATAGCAAACAACACCACTACACTCAGTAATGGTTTCTCCAGTCTCGCACCATCTCGGGCCATGTCGCTGTTCGCTCGCCGGCTTAGCGGAATACTCGCACCACGGCGGCCCAACCATCCCACCCTCCCCTCCCAACACCATCGCCGTCGCCGCCTTCACCTGGCCCCGCCCTTCCTCGTCGACGACCCATACATCCCGCGCTACGCCCAGCTCTCGTCCATCGACGCGGCAAAAAAACGCAGCGCCGCGTACGCGCACCTCTCCAACTGCAACCTCTGCCCGCGCCTCTGCAGCGTCAACCGCTTCCAAACCACCGGGCACTGCCTCATCCCCGGTCACTCAGTCAGCGTCAACACGATCGCGCCGCACTTTGGCGAAGAACCGTGCCTACAGGGCGTGCACGGCAGCGGCTCGGTCTTCTTCAGCGGCTGCAATCTCAGATGTGTCTTTTGCCAAAACTACGACATTGCGCACAAGAAGGCGGGCTTCGACCTCGCGCCCGAGGAACTGGCGCAGTGGCTGGTGAAGCTGCAGACGACGGGACGCTGCCACAACGTCAATTTCGTGACGCCGGAGCACGTGGTGCCGCAAGTGGTGCTCGCGGTGCTGATCGCGGCGGACATGGGGCTACGGATCCCGATCGTGTACAACACGAGCGCGTACGACAGTCTGGCGAGCATCGAGCTGCTGGACGGCATCGTCGACATCTACCTGCCGGATTTCAAGGTGTGGCAAGCGCGCACGGCCGCGCGGCTGCTCAAGGCGGAGAACTACCGCGAGGCGGCGTGCGAGAGCGTCAAGGCCATGCATGCGCAGGTCGGCGACCTCGTCTTCACGCCGGACGGCATTGCGCAGAGGGGCGTCCTGCTGCGGCATCTGGTGATGCCCGGGCACGCGGACGAGGGCGTGCAGATCATGCGCTGGTTGGCCGAGAATGTAAGTGAGGATCTCATGGTGCATGTCATGGAGCAGTACTTTCCGCGGGCGCACGTGGGCAAGAAAGGACGAGGCAAGGAGGGGAGGGGGGAGAGGCGGTATAACGATATCAACCGGCCGGTCCAGATGGATGAGGTGGATGTTGTGAAGAATGCGGCGAGGGAGGCGGGGTTGTGGCGATTCGTGGAGGCAGCGGAGCATGGGGGATTTAATCTTTGAAAGTGAAGGGGGGAAATGCTGGAGCAAAGCTAGAGTAGAAGGGAGATGGGATAGAAGTGTAGAGAGGCAAGTAGAGGTGGTGATGTGGAAGCAAATTCTGATGAATTCGTCCTTCCAGTTGATTGCTTCGAACACGATCAGCGACGGCAAGACAGGGGGAGAGAGGGAAAAGAGCAGCCGAGATGAAGTTAAGTCAGTCATGGGATTTGTTTTGCTATGATTTCAAACACATACGCTGCTCAATACAACAGCTTTCAAATCGCTGTCAACGCGGCCGCCGCCGCCGCTCTGCCATGCATCCATTCATCGCTCTATCTCTCTCTCTCCCACACACAGGACAAGCTAGCCCTATTTACATCTCTGCTTTTTGCCACAGGACTGTCCAAGTGACTACTTTGTAGCTTCGCTCGCTCGCCCAATTCATCCCTTCATGCTCACGCCTCCTCCCTTTTTGTTTGTACTCATCCCGTTCGTTCCTATCATTTGCTTTTGTTTCGTCTCTTTTTCCAACTCATCGGTTCGCGCCACGAATGTGCTGTCTTTCCTTCTTTCTTTCGTCCAACAAAGGTGAGGTAGGATGATTTCAAATGCAACGTGCAAAGATTCGCGATCTGTCCGTTGCGTGGGGACGGCGTTGTCGAGATTGGTCAATACTTGACCTCGCAGGGCGTCGTCGAGCCGTCCGACGACATGCTGTACGGCGCCTATTTCGCAGATGCGTTAACAGTCTGGCCATGTTGTGCCTCCACCGGCAGCACCCGCCTCTCCATGCCCTTTCTGTAGGCCTCCCGGCCCTTGAGCCATCTCGTGTCCCCCTCCACCTCCCAGCTCACCCCCTCCCGCTGCGGCCGCAGGGCCAGGACGGACCAAACTCACCAAAACCTTCTTGGCGTTGCAGATGCGCCACGCCAGATTCTTGACGCAGCCGTCCGCGCGCACCACCTCGGGCGCAAACTCGATGCCAAACATCTGCTGGACCGCATACACTACCCTGCGCGCAAACTTGCCGTCCCTCTCGACCAGGCCCCCAAAGCCATCTTCCACGTCCTCGGGCGCAATCTCCGGGTCGCGGTCGAAGCAGTTGCGGACGACGGGCAGCAGCGCGCGCTCGACCGCGCCGCGGATGCTGGCGGTGTCCGGGTCCAGCTCGGCGTCGTCGGCGTCGAAGCGCGCGATGCGGATCTCGAAGGGTAGGGATATGGCCATGACGTTGTGCTTGCCGTGGTGGTGGTAGCGGAATTCAAAGACGCCGGTCGTCCACCACAGCTTGTCGCCGGAAAACTCCATTTCGCCTGCGAGGCAGTCCTTGGCCTCTTCGCCGTCAGGAACGTCTTTGCGTTCGGAGGCCGAGACGAGCTGGTCCGATACGAGGATGCCCTGTTCGGCGCGCACAGAGTCGTATGCCCCAGGCGTGGTCGCGATCCAGCGGCCCTGGGAGGACACGCGCGTCACATCTCGCGACGCGTTATCCGACACCATGTACAGGCCGATCCAATCCTTCTTGCTGTGGTTGAGCGGTGCCGTCCACTTGACCTTTATGGGCGCGCCGTACTCGAAAATCAGCGTCTTGAAGCTGCCGCTGCGGCGCGCCGGCGCGCGCGCAGACTCGCCTTCACGCCCGGTGCGGCGTTCCTGCTCGGCGAGAATGGACGACGGCGTGCCCTCAACCTTGATTGAGTAGTCTTTAGGGTCCAGGCCGGCGAGGTCGGGCGCCACGCGTGTTATGCTGATGCGTGCAGGGTAGGATTTGAAGAGGGCTGTCGTGTCCTTGACAAACGTCTCGACACCAGCGGCTAGTTTGGGCCGAGCCGCCTCGATAAACTCCTCGACAAAGTCGGCCGTGTCGCCCAGAACCCTGTCGACGTTGCCCTGCCAGTGCCGGATTGGCGAGGGCAACGAGCGCTTGAGTGTCCGCGAGATGCCAGACTCCTGACGCAGGCCTTGGCCGTACAGCTTTTGCATGTGGGGGACCTCGACGCACTGAATGTGCAGCAGCTGAAGGATGTGGCTCAAGAGTGCAACGAAAAAAAGGGGCTTGTTCCACGTGAGGACAACGGCGCTCCAAATGCCGGCGAGGCCCAGGAAACGTTCGGGGTTGTTCAAGAAGCGGTAGATGCCGCCGTAGTTGAGCTTTGGCGTCTGGTCAAAGAAAAAGTCGCCGTAAAACCAGCCAAATTCGCCCAGGGACTCGTACACGCTGACCGACGTCCAAATCTGCAGTGCCATCAGCGCGGCGCCCAAAACATGCCTCAAAAGCGCCATTCCATATTCCCAATCCGGCGGCAGCGAGTACATTTTCCACGCGGCCGCGATGAAGCTCGCGTGGCACATGGACGTGCTAAGATAGTAAAGACCCTTCCATTGCCTCCACGCTTCTTCCGTACTCTCCCCGTACTTGATGAAATGGCGCGACCAGCTCTTGCAGTTGGACTGCATGTTGAGAATCGTCCCGAGGCCGACATTGTACCAAATGCGCCAGGCGACGGCGTGGGCGATGAACAGGGCCTGATAGAATGACGTGTTCGGCGTGAGAAGCGTAAAAGCAACCATGTAGAGCTGAAAGAGCACCACCGAGAGATTGGTTAGACGATACAGGTCCATATTCTGCCACCCGAGCAGCTGGTGCACGGGCGAAGGCTGCGCGGCCGAGGCCAGCGGGGGAGCACCATTCACGTGACGGGAATCTAGGACGAGCGTCTTTGGAGTCGCGGCGTCGGCCTCGGCCTCGCCAGAGGTTAGCGTGCGCTTCTTTGGCGGCGGCGGGTTGTACGTCTTTTCAATGTGCGGATTTTCGACGAGGGCGAGAAAGGCGAATTGAGCTGCATGGGCAACGATGGATATAAACAGGACCTTGTAGCTGGCGGCCATGAGCGAGATGCCATAGAAGCCGGCATAGCCGACCGAGTACATGGGGTGGGGCGCCATTTCGAAGACGCCGTCAAATGTCAGCTCCTGGTCGATGAGATAGAAAAAGTCACCCCAGTACCAGGCAAAGTCCTTGACGACGCGGTGAGCGTCGAGCTTGACCCAGAGGTTGAAGAGCACGAGGGCCACGCCGGCAACCCAACGAGCGATGCCCATGGGCCAGGTCTCGCCTTCGGGGGGGCCTCCGCACGCAGTGGCAAAGAGGCAGTAGGAGACAAAATCGCACATTAGGATCAAGTCAACGAGACGTCTGAAGACCAGCCAGGTATTGTACTCTATCGGAGCCTCCTCAAACTTGTAGTCTTTTGGAATCTTGGTCTCCATCTCCTTTTTAAGAAGAGCGTGAACCCTTGGATAGGGATTCTTGCCCGTCGACGGGTGGTCGAAAACATGGGACTTTTTGGCCCAGCTCACCAGCCGCCTGTGCTCCGACTGCATCTGCAACAGATAACCGAGTCCGGCATTGTAGCCGGCGCGCCACAGGAGGAAGACTCCGGCAAAGGCTGGAACGCGCCAGCCGCGCGGGAGCAGGTAGTAGAAAAGCATGTGGCCGGCGAGGACGGCCAAAATCAGGGCGTCGGACAGGTTCTTTGGTTGCCTTGGGCTGAGCAGTTGAGTGACCATGTCGTCCGTATGAGGCACAGTAAAGACTGTTGGCACGCATTAGCATCCAAGGTGCATGTTCAAATCTTGCGCGGGCGGCGGGCCAAGAGGGATCCGGGTCGGCGTCGACCTATGGTTGGCATTGAAGTAGCCACGTTCTTTACTCTCTCATCTAAAGGGAGTCGACTGACTGGTACCATCAGGCGTTCTGCCATATGTCTTTTTCTCCTTTTCGTCGACCGCCCCGTTCAACCGCATGACCTTTTCTCTCGCCTCCTCTTCCTCGTTCTTGCCGGCGCGTCGCTGGCGCAAATCGGCAGCGGTCCCGGGCGTCTCGGAGCCAGGCATGTTGGGCTATGCGGTCGCCAGGCTTGGACGAGAGTGAGGCTGGGGTTTGGAGAGCTGGAGACCGGTTGTGCGAGCGCAATGGCCGACAGAGTGCGGTGGCAGCGCGTAATTGGTGGTGGAGTTGTTGCAGACGGGGACGTCAGGAACACGGGCGCTCAATCGATGAGCGAGTCTGTGGTAGTGGTAGTGGTAGCGGTAGGGCGCGGAGAGGACAGAAAGAGAGAAGAGATGAGGAGGCAGAAGCGGACGGGGCGGGCGACTTAAAGGCATCATGTTAGGGTGCTAGTGCCGTGGCATCGTGAGTGGCTACCTCCTCTCCAGGGCTAAGTTGAGCGTGGGATGGGGTCCGGGTGCCTCCATCTCCCGTCCCACTCGCTAATTTCCTCTCTCTCTCTCTCTCTCTCTCTGTCTCTCTGTCTCTCGTCCTTCTCTCTCTCTGTGTCTTTCTTTCTCTCTCTCCTCATATGTCCTTTCGCTCTCCCTGGCCTCTTCTTCTCCTCCCTCTTACTCGTCCACGTCTTATACTTTCAATGTAAACAAATCTGCCCCGCGTCTGCCCCGCGCCTCTCCCGTCCGCCTAAACCCAATTGCGCGTTACACAACCTAGGTATGTTGCTCTCACAGATACCTACCGCTGCCCCGGGTTTTGGACTTGACAGGACGCTCCTTCGAGCCGTCGAGCTCCCGAGCCCTCGCCGCCCACGGTCATGGCACTGCGCTCTCGAGAACACGAGAACACGGGCAAAAAACAAGCCCTGGCGACGTCGAGAATGTCCGTCCATGAGGGTTCTGGTCCCGCCGCTCGCTCGTCCGGAGCCGTGCAGCCCTGCAGCTGCCGGGTCGAGGCGTAGGTCCGTTTGTGCCGTGTGGGTCGTGGAGCACTTGTCACTTGTTCGGAGGTCGATGGACGGATGCGCTCTTTTCCAACCAACAACCTCATCATCCATCACACCAACAAGGTCATCCCGGCGTCCTGCTTGTACCTCCCGCCAAGACCAAGAGCGCCGCGGATTCAATGCCCCGCTGCCAGCCCTGAGTAAAGATGCCAAAATTCCACAGCCGGCGTCACTTGCTGCAAAACCCTCGGCGGAGAACGGGGCTGCGACATTTTCGACGTTATCTTTCCTGCTAGCTGCATGACCGGTTCGCACTATTCATCGAGCGATCTGGTGCCGTAGAGATGATGCCTTCGCCTGGTGGTCCTCGTCTTGTTCTGCTCCAGCAGAGGACGCATCTTTTGAGTCGCCGACACGAGCAAGAAGCTTCTCACAACCGACGTCATTTACGAGCCGCGCCAAGAAAAAGAAAAAAAGAAAAAAGAAAAAAAGGAGGAAAAAAAACCGTTGGGATGCCGTGCCGCTTTCAGTTTGTTCCGTCACACTGACAGTAGTGAGCTACCTATCAGTACCCATCCCAGCAAAGCTCGGATCCTGCGTGCCCACCAGCAACGTCGCCGCAGCGCAGCGCGTGTGGACTCGTGGCCTCGTGGCCTCTCCGACTGACCGACTGCTCATTATCCTATCATGTGTCGCGAGGTGCGAGAGCATGCTGCGGTAGTGGACGACATTACGGAATGGTTTTACAGCTTCGACCGCGACCGCGCGTGGGCTGCCCCGGCGTCTGGCATGTGATTTTGTCGGTGCGGCGAGGGATGACGTCGGTTCGTGTGCCGAATAGCAGACGCCGCAGCCGACAGCACGACAACGAAGAGAAGGCGTTGAAGATTTCTTTTACATTGCGCTGCTGCCTGCTTCTCGGGCCTCCATGCTGCTCTCCCAACAACGCCCGGCAGATGGGTCTGCTTTCCGTCAATACCACGCGCGCAATTAAATGCTAAACAAAGACACAGTCACCCAACAACGCCCCCTGGTAAGCAAGACCCCTAGGTGCCGGTAGCTAGGCCACCCCTTCCATATCCACATCCCAATCGCCCTCTCCGCCGACCTTGTACTTGGGTTCATCAACGCTTCCCCATCCCACGCCCTGTCGTCCCCTCTTCGTACCACTGTTCCCCCCGCACTCCTCACTGCTGCCGCTCTCCCGCCGATTGCCAGCCTCCGCATCCGCGCTGTTGGCACGCCCCTGCCC
>JAIFKG010001621.1:0-29944 GCA_020351975.1 Phyllosticta ampelicida
TTTGCCCTTGCGAGATTCGATTGACGCCTTCGAACGTCCCTTTGCCCTTGCGAGTGTCGTTCGAAGCCCGAGACCCGCAGCGAGTTGCTAACGAACCAGCGCTCTACCTGCAACCACCTACTGGATGTCGATGAACGATCGAATCCGGCGCGAACCATCAAATATGGCGCGACTTAATGAGGACCCTCCGAGCGACGCAAATCGTCGCAACAACCCCAGCGGTGCGAATCGCCGCGATACGATCAGCTCGTTCATAGATAGCAACCCCCTCAATGAGCTCCATACCTTTGAGAAGGTTATGCATCTTGCAGACCACGTCAAGCACTTTTACGCCCACTGGGAAAACAACCCCGAGGAATTTGGTCAGGACTACCAGGCACGTATGAAGCGTCGCAGCCCGCTTCTATCACTCCCCGATGAGGAAAATGAGCCAACGATGGAGGTAACGGAAGATGGTACACTGGACTTTCAAGAACTTGAAGATTGGTTTCAGAACCATAGAGCAGGTGGGGCTTACCTGATGCGTTTCTCAAACAGTGAAGAGCTGGCCACCGATGTCGTTCAGAACCCTGAGTTGTGGTTCAAATTCTTTCAATATCTGCGCAGCTCCCTCTACATTGCAGAGGCACACATTGCCGGCCAAGATCAAGAGCTTGCGAGCAAGGAAGATAAAATTGAGGAGCTGATTGAGGCCAATGAGGAAATGTCGGCACCTAACCCGGCGACAGCAGCCACATTCACGGAGGCAAGAAAGAAGAAGTATCGTGATGAGATCACGAAGCTCCGTGGACAATTGGCGGCTGTCACCAAGGAAAGAGATTGCCTAAGGCAATGTGCTGAGGTCGTTCCTGATGAGGACAGCGACGAGGAATTCTTTAACCCCATTCCTCGCCGTGTACGCTTTACAAACGACAGGCCTACTGAAGCCCCTCGCACAAACCTCTGCAACCCGATATCCGCTTCTAGAAACACTCTCTCATCCAGCAACCGAGAAACCTACGGCTCACCTACCAACCCATTGAACAATGCTTTCAGCCGTGGAAAATCTCCATTCAATGTCTCAGAATCCAGCCACTATACGGGCGCGGGATCACACACAGGAGGAGTCTCAGCAAATCCCCCTAGCAAGACGGATACGTACGATGGCAAGGACAGGGAAAAATACGATGAATGGGTAGACAAGCTGTTGGGACAGCTCAAGACCTACGAGGATTGGTTCGTCAATGAAGACCGCAAGATCACATACTTGATGCGCCACCTAAACGACTCACCTTACAACCTGCTGAAGGACAAGTACGAAGAGCGCGCCAGGTTGGGCGCCCACAACCTCACATTGCAAGGAGCCATAACGGACCTGGACCGAGCGTTCAAAGCCCGTGATATCCGTCGCAACGCGAAGACTGAGCTCGAGAGCCTGCATGTGGGGGCAAATAAGACCTTCAGCGACTTCTACACTAAGTTCCAGACCCAGATCTGTGACCAATATTGTGCTTTTGGCTAGGTAGCAGACATGGTGTTGGTGCTCGCGGCTGTGCGGTAATTCTACCGGCAGTACTCTCACCGCTCAAGGGCGGTCAGACATGTGAGCGCGCGCGTACCCAAATTCGCGCCGCGCCTCGGCCCCCTTGCCAACACCACTTAGAGTCGTCAATAACATACGGATATCAGGCACTACTTCAGGCCCGCTTCCCTGTTTCGTGACACCACATACCCGCAGGAAGGTGCAGTGGGCCGTGCTTCGGCACGCGCGGCCAGCCTGGCGCTAAAATAATCTATCAAGTGCCTGGGACCTTAAAATATCATCATCATCTCTCTAGATTCTTCTCCTTTTCCTCTATTCTAGTCTTTTCGTAGCTGTATGATATTTTGCCTCTTCGAGCCTCACATGCCCGGGCGCGACACCTGGCCCAACAGCGTTACGAAGCAGCCGCAAAGAGATATTGGCAAGAGAAATGCCCTGACCGATATACCCAGCTAGGTATACAGGCCAACAACATCATGCCAACAGAACCCTGTCTTCCCGGACCAACCCTCGGCCGCTTGCTTACTGCGCGATCTAGCTATGGCAACTTTGCTACGTACCACGAGCGTTTCCAACACGACGATGCTCAAAAGCAGTGCCAATGCGGCGAGCGCAAGACACCTGACCACTTCGCTTTCAGTAAAAGAAAAGCCGAGCTACCCTTGGAAACAGTTGCACCAGCAATATGTCCAGATCCAGTTAAATGGGCCTTTGGAACTACGCCAGGGGTGAAAGCCTTCGCTAAGTGCAGCACGGAATCTCGTTTGTTTGCGTAACCTCTTCTCCCGCACTGTTTTGTTTGTTCCTTGTTGTTTTGTTTTCTCTCCGATTATTCGTTTGCTTTCTTCCTTGCTCAATTCGCACACTTCCCTGGAAAAGGGAAGACCTTGACTGGTAGACTGAGCATACACCCCTAGGCACCAGGGGCACCATGTATATACACGGTTCTGCCGCGGTACAACGCCTAAAAGATTTCTGGTTGCCTACTTGTAAGCGGCGCAGGCACGCCAGATACCCCACGGGAGGTGCAGTGGCCCGTATCTCGGCACGCGCTACCAGCCTGGTGCTAAATCAATCTGTCCATCCACCCATTTCTTGAGTCGATGCCACGTGAACTTGAATTACCACGGCAGCGCCTTACGCAGCGCTCTACGCAGCGCTCTACGCAGCGCTCGGGATTGCGGTTGGGACTGGCAGGTGTCGGATATGATTTATATTGATGCTCGAGGGACGATTCCTCCTTCGAGGGTGGGACGACTCCTGTTACGTCGTTGTCCAAACACATCGTCCCACACAGCTACAATTCCGCAGCTGATGAAGCTTAATGGGCTCATGTGGAGTGATTTGCGCAGCCCTGGCCGGACAGCCATACCGTGCGTTCCGATCGGAGCTGGTAGGCCGACCGGGATCGAATCCATTGGCGGCTGGGTGGAAAAAATGGAGAATGCCATCAGCCCGCCCTTGGTGGGGCATGGGAAACTTTGGCTTCCCCTCAGAATGCCATGACACCCAACATGCTTTTGTTTAAAATGCGCGGGCTCCGATGCTTTTCGAGGGAGTACGGCTTGGCTCCCTTGCTTACTGCGCTGCGCCACACTTGTTTGTAGCAGAGCCTGATATTGCTGGGCTGCTCGCTGGCCTTTGAGATACTGCTCAGCCTCGCTGGTAGTCAGATTCGGCTGGAGAACGGTCAGTAAGCGAAGGGATGGTTGCAACAAGGTAGGTGTAGGCGGCGAGTCAGGGCCATGGAAACCCAGGGCAGCGATCGAGATCAGACTGATGATGATTCCTTGAGCATTGAGAGAGCGGTAGTCTACCCAGCGACAGGGGAGCTTGAGGGCAAAGAGCAGTAGGACCGATTGAGCAGACAGAGGGGAGATGGCCGACGAGGTGTTGGTGTTTCGATCTGGCAATCTAACCGGCCACGCGGTTCAAGACTGGCAATAACTCGACGCGGCTTTGTTGTTTGATGCGGAACAACCGAGGACGAAGAGCCTGAAGATGCCGGTGCCATGCGGCAGTGAAGTCAAAGCCATCAGGCAAGGGCCGCAGTCGTCGGCTGCGGAGACTTGGAATACTCTTGTACCGCATGGAGGTCCATCATGGCGGGACTGAGCTAGCGGTTCATGACGATGGTGAGCACTTCGGCTCTGACGGGTACGAGAAATAAAAGAAGACTTCTCGATGATGGGAATGAAGTGGTAACGGGATGGGATGGGCGGCGGGTGGTTGTTGAATTCTTTTCTTCCGTGCGAGTCAGCGACGGTCCTTCCCATGATGCGCAATCAGCAGATCCGCTTTGCCATGCAAAAGAGTTTGATGAACAGCGTAGAATCCGATCTGTATCAACATTTCGGTCCGGTCGAGGGACATGGGTGTCTTGGGTTTTCCCCGAAAGTGCCCGCCAAGAGAAACCCCGAATTTTGCCCGTGTTGTACCGCAACTCCAGTCGTTCATCCCAGGCCATCGCATCGCACTGCTCCGACACTACAACCAACAACGCCCATATCCACAACCGCAAAACACAATAATCTCTTACGACACTCTACGCCACCTCACACTCCGCTCTCGTCAAGCAATTCTGTCCTGGCCACTTCACGCCGCTTCCTGCCAGCCTTCTCCAAGACGCAGCCCCGCCCTTCGCTCTGCTGCTCCTGGTGCTGCTACTGCTGCTATCCGCTGTCCAAATCCGACTTTTGCAACCAGACAAAAGGCGCCTTGTGCTGTTGCTTCTCGAACTACTTCAGCAATCGCATCTGACACACTCCCAACTGCACAATCGCTTCCTAGCCCGCAAACCGCTCGTCTTTGATTCGCCGTTGCCTTGTGGAAACAAGTTCTTTGACGACTGCTGCTCCCGCATCCTAAAAGTCTGCTCCGAGCCTACGTCTTTCCAGCCGCTGCTCGACCTCTTCACCTGCGCCACCTTCCTCTTCTGGTCGGTAAACTGACGTCGACATCGCTTCTGCCCGGATTTTCTACCTTAGCCCAGTACTGGGCCTCGAGACGCCCGCACTACGGTGCTACCACTGTACCTGAGCGACGCGAACTCTACACCAAACACTCTCCGATGGTCCAACAAACAGCCACCGCACAGGGTCCCATGGCCCCGGTGTACCCTGATGACCAATACATGGGCTGGAACGAGTCCGCCATGAACGGTGTCTCTGCGTACCCTGAAGGACCCTTGTACGACGCCGACGTCCTCTCATCGATCCAAAACGGAGTCTACGCGGACGGCCATCGGCTTCCTTCGGATCAAGTGTCAAGCACGCAGCTTGTGCGTCGACCAAACAACCATCAGTTGGCGACTCGCGAAGTTGGATATGGGCACTTGACACAAAATGGCTGGCAGGAGGAAGAAGAAGACCTAGAGGCCTTGGCTCTGAAGGCAAAAAAAGAAGCTCAGGCGAAGAGGAAGCAAATCCCACCGTTTGTGCAAAAGCTTTCCAGGTAAGCCACCCATCAACGAGTGCGATCGTCGCTGACTCTGCAGTTTTCTCGACAATTCCAACCACACCGACCTCATCCGCTGGTCCGACGACGGCAATTCCTTTATCGTGCTCGACGAGGACGAGTTCGCAAAGACCCTAATTCCGGAGCTGTTCAAACACAACAATTACGCTTCCTTTGTCCGCCAGCTCAACATGTACGGATTCCACAAAAAAGTCGGCCTGTCGGACAATTCGATGAAGCAGGCGGAGAGAAGAGACAAAAAAACGCCAAGCGAGTACTTCAACAAATACTTCAAAAGAGGTCGGCCCGAGCTGCTCTGGTTGATTCAGAAGCCCAAGAACCCGCAGTCTGGTGCTAAGCGAAAGCGCGACGAGGACAAGAAGCCCGAGAGCGACGAGGAAGGCCGCAAGCTCGACGGCGATGGTCTCGACAGCCATGGCCCGGAAATGCAACTCATCCCCAAGACTGAGTACAACTCGATGCGCAACGAGATTCGCCAGCTCCAGCAACAGCAAAAGCTGATTTCAGGCATCATCCAACAAATGCGTCGTCAGAACGAGCAGTGGTTCCAGCAGGCCAGCCAGTTCCAAAAGATGCACGAGCGCCACGAAAACTCCATCAACGCGATTCTGACGTTCCTTGCGACGTTCTACAACCGCAGTCTTGAAGGTCAGAGCGCTGTGAACCTCAACATTGCCGACATGTTTCCCCAGTCCATCTCGCAGACAAACCAGAATCAAGGAAGCGTGGTTGACATGGGCGATTTCCAGGAGGTAGAGATGCCCAAAAATGCCCCAGGGCCGCGACACAACAAACGACCGCTCGCGTTGCTCCCCGCGCCTGCCGCCACCGACAAATCGCCCAGTCCTCGCATCACACTGGCCGACAATGGACTCTCTCGCCCAAGCGCCAGTTCCAAGAGCCAGCCAGCCCGGACGCCAAGCTTCCACAAACAGCAACAGCAGCAGCAGCATGGGTCTCGTTTGAGCGCCAGTCCGCAGACACCCATGGAGAATCAGTTTTCGTCCGCGGCTACTAGTCCTGCCATCAAAGCAGAAACGCCGCCGTCTTTGTATGTCTCTGGCACCTCTGACGACATGATGTCCGTAATCAACTCAGTGAATGCCAGCTCCAACACCTCGAATGGTCCACAATTTGATTTTCCCGCAGCACTATCACACTTCCAGACGGCCGATGGAAACACTCCCCTCACACAGCAACAGCGCGAAGACATGCTATCGTTAATGAATGCTGCGTCCCCTGGTCTCAACGGCGGTCAAAACAACGCCCTCATGAATCCCAACCCACCGCCACTGCCGTCGTTGGAGCATTTTGGCGCTCACCAAGAACAACTTGATGTGCTGCAGAGGCTGCAAGAGGAGCAAAACGCCCGAGTCCAGAGCCTCTCCGATCGTTTGGCACCGATGAGTCCGCATGGCGCCATACCTGGCGTTGCATCATACGATACATCGTTGAACAGCCAAGCCAATGCTCCTCCCAGCGACTTTGACCTTGACTCGTACATTCACACGGAGCCTGACAGTTATTTTGGCGATACGACCGCAACCAACGGCACATCCAACTTCACGCCTCTGCCCAATGACGACAACCCCGACTTTGATTTCGGATCATTTGGCGCAGACTTGGGGGCCTCAAACCAGGACGGCAGTCTCTTTGGCACTGAAAGTCCGCCGGACGTGATGCAAAGCGGCGGTGGCGTGGTCGAAAGCATTCCGAGTGAAGGTGCTACACCCCCTGATGAGACTGATGCCGCGGATGCTGACACGGAGCCTGCTGTGGTACCAAAATCACCGAGGAAAAAAAGAAAGACGGGTTGAATTGCTTTGCTTTGCTTTGTCAAGAAATCATCCATGCATTGAGTTTGACGGAATGGGCGGGTTTTTTGGTGGCTACAAGTATGCAAAGAGCAGGCGTATGGATGGATCCCAGGTACAGCAATGGGCGTGACGCACAACTGGGTTGCTAGCTACTACGGTTTTGGTTTGGCGGCTTACCATTTATGAACCACTCTATTGATGACTTTCCCTTTGACATGCCTGGCTTGACTCAAAGACGCGCTTAAGTCACTCTAGGACAATTCAGGGCTCACAATTGGTCTTCTAGATGAGGAGCTATAGTTCCCAGATGAGCTGCTGGAAGGCGTTCCATAAGTGTGAAGGCACAGCTTCACAAGACCCTCTTTTGGAGCCGGACAAAGGTCAAGCAACGAGGCACGGAGTTCGAAGACAATAACATTCACGTCTCGCTCATGGATCTCTGTAGCCGTTGAATGGGGCAACTAACTGCGACACGTACCAATGAAGTTAAAAGGTTATTTCCATTGACTCAGACTGACTTCATGTGCGATCATCAGTCCTAACCCTCGTGCAGCTTGGAGTGCGAATCCACTGGATACGTATAGGTACATGTGACTCGCGCATGCAGTGCGATACGATCCGATATCACCCAGTACCTTCCTGGTATTGTGAAAAGCTTCTCGAAGGATCTCGAAAAAGCATCGTCCTTGGTGGCAAGCTGGGATTGGAACATATAGTACCCCTCTTGCCCACAACTGTCGAACAAACCCGGCAACCGACGACCCATCCACCACACCACCGCGCTCGATCGGTCGATGCAGAACAATGATTCTTTACGGGATCGAGAACAGCCCAATCCTCCCCTCTACTCCCTGCTAGTCACCAATACCGCACCGCTGTCTGCGCTTTTATCATCTTCCCTATCGGATTTCGTTCTTTGGGTTATTGTGGGCCTCTAGCTTTCCACATTAATCCCCTCCTCCTTTGCAAGGCCGGTCACGGCATTATCAATGAGGCCCCAGTGTCTGAATTTACAGAACGACTCGAGATTATACGAGGATACGTTGAAACGAGGCTTGAGAAGACCGGTGATGAATCGGGAGAGTAGAGGCGGAGCTAATCCTTACCTGCGTCTTACAGCTTGTGTCGCCAGTGATCGCAGCTGAATGGATAGATCGCAAGGCACAAACAAGCCTGTCATTAGCGCACGTGCAAGGGGTATCCCAGAGAGCCTGGCGGTCCGCCGTCGACTTAGTAAGCTGAAAAGACATCCACTCGCAGAGATCCAACCGCTGCGTCCACATTTTGGGCTCCAGCATCCAATCCAACTCTTGAAGACTGCATCTAGTCGAGCCGCCAAGCCTTAACCGATGAAATCAAACACCTCGACCCTCCGACGCCTCGAAACGCCGATATTTTCGTCCGGTGTAGTCTATTCGGGGATACTGCCGTGTGCAGCCGAGACTCTACTCACCTCAGACGTGCGGGTCCCAAAACCAGAATATAAGCCCGCAAAGCTGTGCGAGAAATTGGTCTCACAAGCTGACTGCCGCAGGAGTCTGCAATTGGGTGCCGACGTTTCCATGCAGATGGGCTAAGGTTGTTGGGGCGTTGCGCAGTATTGTGGGAGGTTGAGGGATGAGTGTAGAGCTCCACAGCCACGACCTTGTAGCGCATACACGCCGACTGGGTCTTCAAAGATCCGCATTCCGAGAATCGTGAGAGACCTGATGTATTTATCGTGATAGACAACGCGAGCAAAGAAGAATATGTTACGATGAGGTTCTCTTGGCAGCTCCGAAACTTCGTTGTTGGCGCCGGCAGACTCTTTCGAACATGCCACGACTGGACTACGTCTACACACCAAAGCCTGAAGACAACGTACTTGCCAATTCAGAAGGCAAGATTGTCTGTAAAGGATGCCAAGCAAGCCCATATGTCCCATTCTCTGTTACGCTCCAACCGTTGAGCGACCCTTGATCTTTCCAGGCTGCCCTTCTGCCTCTCTGTTATCTCTCGTCCTCTTTCTCGAATCTTCGAGGGCCTTTTGCCCTCTCCTTCCTCAACAGCTAATAAGCTGAAGAAGATTCTACAACTTTCGTGATGCTTCGCTGTTCTCGTTCTCCCATGCCTTACCACTTGCCGTTGACCTGGGCCACGGATATCTCGCAAATCGCAGCTATGCATCCAAACAGCTCACAACAGCCCACAACCAAGCAGTCACAATAACTCAACCAGCTATCCTTGACTACTATTTCGTAACCAAGTCTGGGCCAATGCCAAGATGGAAAGCGAAATCGGCGAAAGCGAGGCCTTGGAGCCGAAAGGCTGGCAGCTGGATTGCTGACGTGCTTCTGATCTCATCCCATGGTAATTTACCAAATGCTATGTCTAGGGACAGGTCAAGTCTGACTTTCTGTGAGCCAGAAATCCATGATGGCCGGAGGAGGACTGAGAGTGCCCGCACTGTAGACAAGCAAGCATCGGAGAAAGTAACCGGGGAGGCGTTTAAGCTCTGCTTCCCAACCTGCCTGCCTCGAAAAGCCACTCTACATGCGCAATTGTCCTTTTAAGGAGACTTACCACAAGGCTCCAACGTGTGGATGCATGGCTTGCCGAGCGCTTTCATCGAAATCATCCCGAGTGCATGGGGCTCAAAAGCTAGAAAAACTCTGTGGGTTGGCTGATGGTCGTTGGGTTACGGTAGGGGAAGGGATAGAGACGGTACACCACCCATTTCGTTGCTGCCGGCAGCCGACATCCGTCCTTTCTCCTTCCACCTCCCAACCTACCTTAACGTGCCGAACCACTCTCGTCCATCTGTGCGATATGGTCAACTCAAAACCACAAGTAGAGAGAGAGACCCATAGAGATAAGAGTGGGGCTAGTCACCAAAGTGCAGAAGCGAAAAGGTAAAGGTCAGGTCGACCCAATCCAGATTAATCAACCCATCAACGTAAAAATTGGATTAATCAACCAGGCCATCTCATAACAGCGCCATCTTCACTTTCCTGGTCATACGATCGGACACCACTGTCCTGACAGTCACAATCAAAATCACGAGTTCTTCACACAGAGCTCACACCCGTCGACCTCCGAAAGACAAGCCTATTGGCCACTTCTACGCTTCAGATAACAGGGAACTACATGTCAAGGTTAGATGTAGCGAGCGTCATCGTATTGTCTATTTTGCCATGACAAAATTCCATGCTGCCAATGTGGAATCCGGCCTGGGCGCGTGGCTACGGCTAGAGCCGTCTGCGGGCTACTCGGCCGGCGGACTGGCTCGCCAATTCAAGTGAGACGAAGGCCGACGGCTGCGTGGGGCCTGATTGATCAATCCGAATTTGTCGTCAGAAACCATTAGGCTTGGCCGACGCGAGCGAGCGAGCGAGCGAAGCGTTGCCTGGCCGGGCGAAAGCTACGCCGGCTGCTCCTGTCGTACGAGAATATGATGCGGTAGAGATGAGTCCTACCGCGTCTCTGAATCCGTGGTATTGCTATCTCACGCGCTGCTGCGCGCTGCTCAACCCATGGCAACCCGCGCGGGATGGCGTACGTCTCTTCGTACAATATTGCAAGGCCACTTCTCCTTTGCATCGCGATATCGGCTGGGATGGACGATTGCAAGGCAGCTGAGAGGTGCGTAGAGCACCAGAAGATAGAGCCAGGACGCGCGTATAGCGTAGGAGCTCGGCTAGGCGACAGCAGGTGGGGGTGTAGTGCAGGACGGACGGGGGATGGCTGCGGTCAGTGCGGTCGTGCGCCGCCACAGCTGCACTGAATTTGTGTGCAGCCTGCTCAGTATGGCATCATGAAGATTAATGTCTATCTCAGTGTCGAAATGGCGGCTTGGGAGTGGTTGTAGGAAGCGGGGGTTCCCCCAATTTTGAGCTTCACATCTGCGTCGTCAGGTCACTGCCTGACAAGCGCCACCATGGGTAATTGGGATCAACGTAACGGGTAGTAAAGATGATCTAGGCTCTTGAGATAAACTTGGAAGTCTTTTAGCGATGTAGTTGCCTGGTTTCTCCCCTGTTTGTCCGAGCTTTGTGGTTTGATAAATGAGAAAGGGGGCCCATGACTGCGCAGCAGATCAAACGTTTGAATGATGATCTGGAGAGTGTTCCAAACATATTAATACCAGGTTAGCTGTTGTATTCGGCGTGGCTTGTGCGGCAGATCGGTGACGGTGGCGTTCAAGTAGGTTGTTTGGACTCAGGGGACCTGTTATAGTTTTTTGGCCCAGGTTGCGACGGTGGACAAGTGGCAGAATTTTGCCATCATGGCCAAAAAAGCTCGAATGTGCTTATGGTTGCCTATACTTCAGTCCTGGCCTCAGTCATTTCGAAAGGGTCAGATAGGAAGACGTGGGTTCAGGTTCTAAAGAGTTTTCACTTCAATGTTCTCGGCATTTCTCTTTTCGGGCCACCAGCTCAGTATGCGTCCTCTTTCTACGAGCGTTCCATTACATCTTCAAGAGCTAAGAAGTACGCAAGATCAATCTATCATCGTGTACACTCATAAATTCAGCTTCCTCACGGACTTGACGATCGGCCCAAGACCTTTTCGAGTCGAAAACAGACACGAAGAGTTGGACAACTTGGACCACTTCTCCATTTACAGTCGCTCTCAGTTCTGACTCTTGACTCTTTTGGCCTGGTCTGGACATGTGAAGGCCACAAGATGCCTCAGATCCGCTCCGGAATCAAGATCTTGAAGCTGATACACAGCTCAATGTCGTGGTACCCGGAAAAGGGGAGACAGATACCAAGGCTCACTTCCTGTGGTGAACAGTCCCAATGTTGGAGTAAAATTCGGTCTTCTCTTAGACCTTTCCTTTCGTGCATCAAAAGCTTACAAGAGTTCACAACCAAACATGACCCAAGCAAGAAGCAAGGTCATTGTTGCGAATCTGTGGAGGTCTTTTCAGACCTTCAATTCCATACATGCACCCTCGAGCGACTGACCATCGACATGAGCACTCACTGGAAAGCGGAACTTGGTCGTCATCGAATTGAGTCGCTGAAAAGTTTCACAAAACTCATTTCTCTGACTGTGCCCTATCTTGTGCTGATCGATCAGTTTCCCGGCGACAATTGGGATGATGACGAATTTGTCGCGATCGACAGCATTCCAGGCTTTATACCCCCAGAGCTACAGTAACTGGTTATTTTCCCCACGGGATCTCTTCTGAAACCTGCCGTGCGCCTCGCAGTTTGATTTGAAGAGGAGAGACGCTTTGGAGATTACTTTCATAAATCAAATGGGCTATTGATTGGATTCCGCAGCAAGCGATACGGTGCAGAAATCAGAACAGTGTACTTTGATGATGAAGACTACCTAGAAAAGATTGCGCTAATTCCGTATGATGACGATGACGACTTCTCGCTCAAGTCAACGGATCTCATGGTTGCGCTACGTAGTGTTCCCGGGACCAGCTCTAGGGACTTTATGGGGCATTCAATGAAGAAGTATCATGATTAAATTTGTTGGAAACGTGCATGATGGATGTTTGGGCATTGGGATTGAGAATCCGGCTATCTGGTTCAGCTTAAATGCCGTAGTAAACAACTTGATTTGCTTACTGCAATTTATTCTTGCGACTGATTGCCGTGCTTCTGACTGTATTCGTCGCTTGCGTGCCTAAAACCATTGGCTGCTCCGACTGCCAATCCTTGTTGATCGGTATTCGACCGCCAGGTCTGCTGATCGTTTCGAGAAGACGAGGGACTTTCTTCCTTGCCGTGCTTTTGTCCGCCACTTTTCTCAGCTCTAACATTGTCCTGGATCGATGACATTCTCCGGCGCGCTTCCCTCGCCTCCAGTTCCGCTGGCAATGCCACGCCGTCTTTCTCGGTCGCCATCCCTTCGTACTTCAACACAGAGTATCCATGTCTGTCTCCACCGTCTAGACTGTTTGAACCACGGCTAAATTTAGTGTCACTTGCGCTGTAATGAGGCTCAGCCTCACTCCTTCCGCAAGTCCCAGTGCTATCCCAGCCAAACTGTAGCATCGAGTTGATCTTCGGGTATGCAGACATATCGGGCGATGAGGCCATACTTGGCGTCGACATAATGGGTCCTCCTGCGGCTTTGGGGAAGCCGTCAAGTTCTGGGACTCCGGAGGTTTTCTCTCTGCCACTATCGGTGGCTGCGTCGTAGGAATAGATGTTTGCCTTCCTTTTGGAGTTGATTTCTCGAGAATCAGTAGAGTTGAATTTCGGGTCGTGTTCAGCGGAAAAGAGATGGATGACCCAAGACCGAGCTCGACCAGAGATGGAGCTGCTTCGACGTGGATATGGTTCCCGGTTTGCGTTGTAGGTGTTGCTTTGGATGCAGGCCTGATCTCTTCTCTGACGCCATCTCCGCAGAAAGAGCAAAATGACTGCACCAAGCAACAACGGGAGAACAATCCCGAGCGAGAGGGCAATGGCGAGAATGGTTTTACTCGGGAGAAACTTCTGGTCCGATTCACCAACACAGACCCCATTTCGGATTCCGTGATAACAGTTAGGGTCAGGTTGCGAGTAATTCATCCACACCGTCGTGGTAACGACATCTCCGGCCGAGTTGGTTGTGATGGCAACCGAAACTTCAGCTGAGGAGGACTGGGTCTGGGTCGGTGTTGATGTGCTTAACATTGTTGGCATACCGACCATTGTGACGGTTCCAATAATGGACGAGGGGATATCCGGCAGCTGAAATGATGCGCGAGCAGGATGTTCGTTCGAACAGTTCCTGGAAATTTTCATCAGTCCACCAAAAGAACAATGCGCGCGATGACCTACCCCGAATTGTCCCCGTTGCAACAGTAAGTGTCGTTTTCCATGTCAATAATGGCACAGTTTCCCGAATCTGTGCTGTTCGGGGTATCTTTCTGGGCGAATCTATAGAGAGACAGGCATTAGCTACCACCGTATGTTCTTCTCAACCTTTCGACAAAAGCCAAATCAGATAGAATAGCATACCCAATCCCATCGCAGAACTTCGGACAAGCGTCTGATTGCCAATTCTCGTCGGTGCACGTGTACCGGCCAAGTTCCTTTGTGTCTGGGTTTTGACACATCCAATTCGAAAGGCATACCCAATTCAATGGGCAACACATACTGAACCCTCTATCGTGAGTACAAGGCCCATCGTTCAACCTCCCGTTCTTGTCCAGACTCAGTCGTCCATTCGGATAGTAACAGTTTTGCCCCAGTATAGCCATCGGAGCCAGTGCAGCGAAAAGGATGGTTTGGAAAACCAGTGTTGCTCGAATCATCACTTCCGGTTGAAACAGGTCAAATCGTAAGCGTGTTCAGAAGGCGATACCCAACCTACATCTGCTGGTGTTTAAGAGCTCATAAACGTGAGAAGAAGGAAAGTGAAAGAGTAAAAACGAGATGCAATGGGCGCAGCAAAGAACAACGGACAAGCAAGCACCAAATATCTGTGACGACACAGTGTAGCACACGACCACAGGCAAACATCACAGATGTCGAGAGTCGAGAGCACTGGCGCGGGAGCATTCCCATCGCGTCAAGTGACATGTACACATTCTCCAATCCGAAGCAAACTGTACACTTTTTGAGCTTAGCCAAGGTAACACAATCGGATAGCAGCAGATTTGTAATTAAATTGCTGAATCTGATTTGCCTTCAGTATATGATTTGTGAAAGGTGCAGCAGACTACCAGATTAGAATGAGCAAAGTCTTTGGTTGAGTGGCAGTGGATGATGAGCTGATGGTATCGGTTGGCGACACACATCGAGACGGTTTCCACTCAGCCATTGTTCGGCAAGTTGTGGTTTGAAACAGTCCTCCAAGCCACTGTGGGAAAGACTGCGATATTGTGCCTCTTCAGGTAGATGGCTCGTTCCCGGCGCTTGAAGCTCCATCACTGGCTTTTGTGGCTGTAGTCGCGCGTGTTCGGTCGATGGGATATAACATGCGCAGCCACACGGCAAATGACGACAGAACTCCCAACTTAAGCATTGTGAGCGCTTAGGTACTAACTAGCTGAAATAAGTAGCCACCAAGATCTGGAGGCTTAGCTCCAGCGAACGGTGGAGCATATTCGCGTTGAACTTTTCATTTCGCTCGTAACTGACTGTAGTGTGTCTTAAAAAGCGGTGTGCTTACGTAGCCTCTCCCATCGTTGAGCTACCACGGAGGATCGATGGAGATGTTTAAATCAAATGGAAGGTCCTGAAGTCATGTGGTGTCCGAAGCAGATTGAAGAGGTCTTCTTAGCTTTTGCAATTACGCCGAATCGGATGTCATATAGACAGGCGTCGGATGCGAGGCAGATTCCGACGGAAGCGAGGCCCCAGCTCACCTAGGATCAAGCTCCCCAAAGTTGAACTATGACCGGAAAAGGATTGAATGCGGAGGTGTTAGATTTGGACGCTTTACCCATCCGTTCGCCGGCGGCGCGACCTCCCCACAGTCTTCCTTGCACGCTGCCCTCGCCGAGCCCATTCCTGTTATGCTCCCCCCTTCATGAACCTGGCCCTACGCTTCCCCGTAGGCGCCTCGGCAGCAGCTCTCTTTCGCGAAATTGGGTTGGTTCGGTAAAGAAGCTTAGATGTAAATGGTGGGCTGTGTGTCAGACACTGGAAGCCCGTTTAGAGGACGGTATATTTTGCAACACTTCCTTCGTTCGTTTTTATCTTCCAGAAGGGCCAATTCCTACTCCTCCACCATGTTTGCAACGAAACCCATCATCGTATTCACACCTACCGCCTGGCATGGCCCGGACTGCTTCTCACACACAATCGACCATCTCACCAAAACGGCTACACGTGCATTTGGTAAACCTGCCTATCTTGGGTGCAAAGCCGTCTGTCGAGAATTGGGCTCCTGATATCGCCACAATCTGGAAGACGGTACCGGTGAGGCGAACAAAGCTCGCGCGCGTATGCCGGACTGCAGGGAGCCATGGTCCGACTTGTGTATCTGGCTGCATACTTTGCGGATCCGGGCATGGCGCTGATTGACTATTTGGGCAGGAAAGATGTCAAGATACACCATATCCATCGTTTTCTGACAGGACCATCTGACAAGACCATCTGACAAGACCACCTAGGATAAAAATTACGACCTTGCAATTTGCAGGAGATTTTCAAGAACGACATCTCTCCGGCTGAGACCGACAAATTGGCGGCCAAAAACCCCCACCATTGCTACCGCACCTTTTACTCCAAGGTGACATATCCGGCTTCTAAGGATGTGTCGAGCGCTTACCTTATCTCTGAGTCAGACAATACCATTCCTTTACAAGCGCAAGAATCGATGCTGGAGAATGTTGGACAGGGCCGGTTCGAGGTTGAAAGATGCGTCGCTAGGCACAGCCCGTTTTGAGCATGACAGCGCTGACTTCAGATGTAATTAAGAGAGTAGCAGGCGAGAAACGTTCGGATGGCGAATTGAGGAGAGACGATATCAACAGGTGAGATGTTGTTGACGAAGTAGTTGAGATTGGAAGTTAAATTGAGCATGTAAGTTAGCTCGGGTTCGGAAGAAAATCGAAGATCATGCAGACAGCGTTTGGTGTTATGCGATGCAAGCGTCAACCAGAACCAAAAGAGGGTGCAGTGAAGCTTAGAATCGAAGAGAGGCCGAATTCAAGGCAACATGATGATTGCAAGCTGAGAGACTCATGGATGTGGAATGGTTGGCGTGCAGATCCTCAGCGCCGCGCCCAAGCCTTGTACAGTACGTTCTGCCACCATACCCAAAAAGGCAGCACATCGGATCTTTTCGTCATTGTCCAGGCACCTCAGAGCATCGCATTGCAACACCACACACCATCTACGCACTCCAACATCTCTCTCGCCTTCAATTTGGAAACGCCTCGCACCTGCAACTGCATTATTCCTTTCATTACGACCCGCAGATCTTCCTCCACACATCCGCACATCATCATGGACAGCGTCAGCGCCAGTGAAAAGGTGAAAAAGCTCTCGGAAGGGGAGATGAGGGAGCTGCAGCAGTTTATTGAAGCCGAGTCGCAAAAGGCACGCATGCAATCAAGTGCGTTTCCCGGGCTCTGCCCGCCCCAGCCTCGCCGGGCGTGATTGAGACACAAGAAGAATGACGCTGACTGACTGCGCGCTACAGCTGTCCACGAACTCACCAATATTTGTTTCCGCAAGTGCATTACCAGCAAGATCTCGTCAGGCAAGCTCGATAAATACGAGGAGCCGTGCATGCAAAACTGCGTCGACCGCTGGATGGACGCCAACTTGACTATCATCAAGTCGCTGGAGAACTTGAAAAACTAGACTGGAGGACGACAAGTGGACTAGGACAAGTGTGGGAGATTCGGAGAAGTTGGACGAAGGTCGTTAAAAGCACGGTACGGGAATTGGCATCAGAAAACGGAGAGCGGATGCAAGGACCATTCAAAAATCATGGTAGTGCGCCATGTACGATAGACACCAGCGGGAGACGGTCTCTACTCCGCAGCTTTTCACAAAATCACATTTCAAAATAGCGAGTAACATGCTTCAATTGGCAGGTTGGAACGGGTATCGATACATTTTTGTTCCCGTCATGACAGTAGATTTGGCTGTTTTCCGAGCGTTATCCCCGAACCCAGGGGACCGATTTTCCCGGACGTCCACTAAACTCCTGCCCTGTCCTCATGCCCAATTTTTTTCAGAATGCGCTTAGACAATGTTGAGCTTGGAAGCAGCAATGTCGAGGGCGTCGGCGTCGGGAGTGAGGCGGACAAAAGCCTTCTTGCGGCCATCGGGGCTAAAATTGTCAGACCGGAATGTGTCGAGGCACCCATTTTGGCTTACCGGATCAGGGTGTTGATCTTGACGGTGTCGACGTCGTAGAGCTTCTTGAGTGCCTCCTTAATTTGGCGCTTGTTGGCCTTGGTGTCGACGATGAAGACGAGGGTGTTGTTCTCCTCGATCTTCTTCATAGCGCTCTCGGTGTTGAGCGGGTGGATGATGACCTTGGAGGCATCGAGGCGGGGCTCGTGGGGGATACTTTTACGCGCGTACTTGGGCGAGCGCGACAGCTGGAGCGTCTTGGGCTGGTGGAAGGAGGTGCTAAGGCGAACCTTGCGGACCTTGTGCGAGTTGACCTGTAGAGAGACAGGCCGTGAGCGATTGGTGCTCACACGCCACTGGAGAGAGTCCTTACACCGCGAAGAGTAGCCTTGGCCGCGGCAGAAGCCTTAGCGGAGGGCTTGGAGGCTGCAAAATGTTAGCTTTACGCTCATGTCTGTGGTGTCGCGACCGATTTTGGTGAAATTTCGCTTTCGGAACTTTGGTACAGTCGTCGCGAAGAATCCTATACTTACGCTTCTTGTTGTCCTTAGGGGCCATTGCTACTGTCGTTGTCCGGAAGGGATGTCGTCGGTATGAAGGTAAGAAGTTGAAAGCGAATTCCGCATCTTCAAGTCCAAAGTTCGCTCGCTCGCTTAGTGCACCAAAACGCGACTAGCGCGCCAAGGACCATCGCAACGACAGTGTCGCAGGGCGAAGCCCACATTAACTCAGCACTCCTCTGTTCAAGATGTCGTAAACACCAATGGTCGCGTCAAAGCGCAATGCCAAAAGCCGTACGCCAGGCCTCCTCTCGCACACGCGATCGCCGCATCTCGTCACCAACAAGACCAGGACTGGCTTGTCAGCGAAAACTACCGCCTCGATCATCCGGACGCATCACCAGCTGCAAAAGGCTCATGCACAGGCCATAAAAGCGGGCGACACGACCAAGGCGGCCGAGATACAGAAGCAGATTGATGCCAATGGCGGACTGAAAAAGTATCAAATCGCCAGCATGACGGGGCAGAGCGCGGAGCGCGGCGGCGACAGCAGCCGGGTTCTAGTCGAATGGCTCGAGGAGCTGCGTCTACCTGGCACAACCAAGACCACGAGCTCAGAAGACGCGAATGACTCTGCGAAACGAGTCTATAATGTCCTCGAAGTTGGCGCTCTCTCGACGACCAACGCCTGTTCGCAGCGGCGCTACTTGTCTGTCACGCGCATCGACCTGCACTCTCAGAGCCCAGGCATCCAAAAACAAGACTTCATGGCGCGTCCGCTGCCCAAGAGCGACGCTGAATACTTCGATATTATCTCGCTATCGCTGGTGCTGAACTACGTGCCGGACGCGGAGGGCCGCGGGGACATGCTTAAGCGGACGTGCCAGTTTCTGCGTGCTCCGCCGGAGCCTGACGAATTACAGAAGGAACCCTCGCCGACGCCCTGTCTCTTCTTTGTAATCCCTGCGCCTTGCCTGAACAATTCTCGGTATCTCGATGGTTCGCGTCTCTTGCGCATCATGGAGAGCTTGGGGTTCGTACTCCTGCGCGAAAAGGTGACTTCCAAGCTGGTTTATCAGTTGTGGAGGTGGGATGCAAGACCACGGGGAAAACCGCCAAAGTTTGCGAAAACTGAGGTCAATCCGGGAACGAAAAGAAATAACTTTTGCGTCGTGCTCAAATGAGCCGGCCCTTCAACTTTGTGGCATGCTACCTCGGAGATACAGCCGGGTCCGTAATCAACAACACAATAATCTTTTGTCTACTGTACCTCAGTGGCCAACTAAACACATGCTACCATTCGTGAACTTGTCGAACTTTCCTGGCAATAAAGACTTCACTCGCAATTCACCTACAACACCGCCAGAGAGACGCTTAGCCAAACCCATCCATCTCTCGCCTCGGCGGAATCGCGGCACAGACCACATCTACAACCCATCCGAATCGATTTCCGATCATCCACGCTTCCCCAGGCCATTCAGCGTACCGTGCGCTCTTGAAAAATAGCGGGCCGGCGCAGACGGCGGTAGGGCAACCGACCTCACGCTATCGGATGGTTACCGCGAATTGCGACGACATCCGATAGCGATTTGATATCAAGCCCGTGTTTTCTGGTGGTTCCTGGGGGCTGGATGCCGCATCTGCATCGTGGCACAAGCAGGGATCGGAGATGATGGATTGTTATCGTTAACGCGGTGCGCATGCCTCTGTGGGTTCCTGGCTAAATAAAGTCCACGCAGCTGGGAGTGACGTTTCTGGCACGTAGTTTGCATGCGGGAGGAACATTGCACGGTGTATCTTTATTTTGTACGAGATATGTAGGCGCATGCAGGCGCATGTAGATAGACGGTTATTGGAGAGGAATAAGTTAAGAGAGGTGAGGATGTTTTGAAGAGAGAGCAGACAGACGATCCACCAGCGCCGGAGAAATGCGGGGGACGACGACCGAAGGCAAAGAAGGTAGGTGGGTAGGTAGTCTTCAGAAAGCGCGCAAAGAGACAAGTTGATGTACAACACTAGCACAAAAATGGAAATATACAGCGAAAAGAGCTAAAACCGCCCAACTCCTCAGCTCATCCCATCTTTTGAATGACTTCCTTGGGCAAGCAAGCAAATATTGTGCTCACGACCGCCATTACGGAGCTAACTGCAATCAGAGCCCAGTTACCCCAGCGCTCTTGACGGCTAATCTCCTTTCCAAACAGCTGCAAATGAAATGCAAGGGGGAGGATGATGCAGATGGTAAAGCAAGCCACAGCACCCAGAAGTGCCATGATGCGGTCAAATGCAGGAAAGACGATGGCAATGGCGACAAACGCGACAGTCGTGCCAAGGCGTACTACGAGCTTGAGGATGCCCCGATTGATGCCGCTCGTGCCCATGAGACCGCTGGGGGCCGGAAGAGATCGTGGGTCGAGGCCGAGGAAAAGCTCGAGCGTCGAAATGATGGGCCGCGCGTTGAGCGGGATCTTGGTCAGTGGGATGATGGCGATGCCGGCGACGATGAGGATGGAGAAAGCGCGCGGGTAGCCAGGTGTTGTGAGGATGTTGGATGTGATTTCATCGCGTACGTCCTCACCAAACATTAGCAGTCCCACGATGGACATCGAGAGGTCCAGCAAAAACGTGAAGATGTAGGTGATGTTGACACCGCGGCGATACTTGTACGGGTGGCGCATATCGCGGTAGATGTTTGGAAAGACGGAGTGTCCACCCCATGGTGACATGAGAAGCCCGAAGCTGAGCGGGACTGTCGCCCAATTCTCTGGGAAGAGGAATGTCTTTGCGGGCTCTTGGAGCGAGCCCGGCTGGTGCGGCTTGATGGCGCCGTCAATAAAGACCATGAGGACGACTACGTCGGGTGAGTGGTAGAAGAAATGTCGGGAGGGTAGACTTACTCCCTAGACAGCTTAAGATGCCCAGAACGCTGGTAAAGCTAAGCAACCGCAGAGGCAAGAACCCAAGAGGAATTAGCACGATGCCACAGACAATTTTCCATCCAATGATGCCAACGTCTGGAATCAGCCCGTTGAGCGTGTCTGCAAACAAGACGACGAGTGCGACGCACGTCGCAACGAGCTCAAGCGTGAATAAAATGCTGACTGCCACTCTCGCCCGCTGCCCGAAAGATACGTATGCCAAATCTGCAAACGTGATCAATGAATTGTCAACTTCGAGACATTTGGCCAACAGCTTGGCCGTGTACGAGGTCGTAACGGCCGAAAAGACAAAGAATACAAGGCCAATGACCCATCCCGAGTACTTTAGAGCCAGGGGCAAACTGAGCAGACCGACGCCAATCAGGACGTTGACGGAATTGAAAATGGTCTGCGGCAGCGTCGACTGGCCGACGACGACATTGATGATTTGGCCGTCTTCCTCGACCTGCTTGACAAGCAGCGGCTCGCGGTCCTGATCGGGCTTGCTGGAACCCTTGGCCTGCTGCTCTGCAAACAGTCGGCCCGCATGGCGCATGGAAGGTTCGTTTAGGCGGTCCCGCAGACTGCTGCTAAAACTGGTGCCATAGCTGCCACCAAACGGCGACGACAGCGACGGCTCAATGGAAAAGATATTGTCGTCGCGCAGCGAGCCCGTATTTGACGCATTACGGCGATCCTGAGTTGAGCTCCGCGTGATCACGCCGGGAAACTGTGAGTCGTCGATGCCCGGGTCGTCTTGCGTCACGACGGCACTGTCGGGAGCTCCTCGTCGCGACTCGTTCTCAAAGGCGGCGCGGAGCAACGACTGCCTTTCTCCTGGCGAGGCTTCAAGGTCGCCATGTCGCGCTTGGCCGGCGTCGTCGCTGTCGTCGGTGATTCGAAACGTGTGCTGCACCGGGGCAACTTCTACGAATCCGGCGGCCCGCTGCCAGGAGCGTGCGAAATTGTCCAAGCTGTTGACTCCACCCGCGGCGCGGAGCGAACTAAAGCGCATTGATAGCGAGGACCTAACGGAATGAGCACATATTTGCAAGGACTGCAGGACCCTTACCTTCGTTCCCTAAGCTGATGACCGTCGAGCCGATTGTTTTCATGACTGCGGTCTTGACGGTCCGGCTCCTCGTCCCATTGGACGCGGCTGCTGGCCGTAGACTCAAAGGATCCGGCGCGGACTCCGTCGTACTCCTCCCAGGTGCTGGGCTGCTTCCGGGGGACGTCCATGAGAGGAGGATTGACTGCAAGAGAAAGAATCCAGGAAGAGCAGCGGGCCTTCAGATATAGAGGCCGCCGGGGTGGTGGGCCGGTGTTGGGCGATAACTAGCTTGGTTTATCTGGTGGAGCTAACGTTTGACACGCGCGAATTAGACGACTGGAGCGGCGGCGGGATTTTATACAAGCGAAGCAAGACAGATTGGAAAAGATATTTATCACAGCATCAGGAGCGGTGGAGTTGCTGCGCCGTGAATCGAATATCCATGGCGTCCATCGGAGCCGTGTCCACGGATGAGGGAGTGTCTGGTGATGATGCGCCAAGGTGCGGGTACAGGGATGCGGCGATAGAATTTGCGTCGTAGGTGGCCATACACTTGTAGTTGTTATTGTCTGCCCAGATGTGGTTACTTGTTGTTGTTTTCGCTCGTCGCTACGACTCTTTTCGTGCAAAGCGGTGGCGGACTATTGACTGTCTCTGCCAACTGGTCGGGCACCCGTGGGTTACCCGTCGATTCCCTGTGGATCCGCATGACGCTGGCCCTCACAACAAGCGAAGGACAACGGAATAATACCTACCAGACCAGACCTGACCAGAGCCCAAAGCACCAACTTTTGTCCTCTCGTCCCGGATCCCATTGTCCGTTCCCGACGCTCCTCTCACGCTCCTCCGCCATCCCTCTCCGTTTCTCGACGCCCTGCTCTGCCCGCAGTCGTCGAGACTTTTCGGTTTGCTGGCCTTTCGCATCTCAGCACATCCGTGTGCCCACTGCGCTGCAAAACTCGCCTCGACCCCTCCGCCCCGCCGTCTTTCGGCACCACCGCCATCATGAGCTCTCAGCAGCAGCAGGCCAACGACGCCGAGAAGAACATTGAAATATGGAAGGTCAAGAAGCTCATCAAACGCCTCGAAGCCGCCCGTGGCAATGGCACCAGCATGATTTCGCTCATCATCCGTGAGTCGCTCCGCGCCAAACCTGACTGTCGCCACACAAGTGCTGACCATGCCGCCTCGCAGCCCCTAAGGACCAGATTTCGCGCATCTCCAAAATGCTGGCTGAAGAATACGTATGGCGCCAAACCCATGTGCCTCTGCTTCGCTAACCAGCTTTAGGGTACCGCCTCCAACATCAAGTCGCGCGTCAACCGTTTGTCCGTCCTGTCCGCGATTACCTCGACCCAGCAGCGCCTCAAGCTCTACTCCAAGGTCCCCCCGAACGGCCTCGTCGTCTACTGTGGTGAAATCATCACCCAGGAGGGCAAGGAGCGCAAGATCAACATTGACTTTGAGCCCTTCAAGCCCATCAACACGTCGCTCTACCTCTGCGACAACAAATTCCACACCGAGGCCCTGAGCGAGCTGCTCGAGTCGGATCAGAAGTTTGGTTTCATCATCATGGATGGTAACGGAGCCTTGTTTGGTACTCTGAGTGGCAACACTCGCGAGGTTATTCAGAAATTCTCCGTTGACTTGCCCAAGAAGCACGGACGTGGTGGTCAGTCTGCGCTCCGTTTCGCCCGTCTGCGTGAGGAAAAGCGTCACAACTACGTCCGCAAGGTTGCCGAATTGGCGGTCCAGAATTTCATCACCGCCGACAAGGTCAACGTCGCTGGTCTGATTCTCGCTGGCTCTGCTGATTTCAAGAACGATCTGAACCAGTCTGATCTTTTTGACCAGCGTCTTCAAGCCAAGGTCATCAAGGTCGTCGACGTCTCATACGGTGGCGAAAACGGCTTCAACCAAGCCATCGAGCTGGCGTCGGAGACTCTGAGTAACGTCAAGTTCATCCAGGAGAAAAAGCTTATCAACAAGTATTTCGAAGAAATTTCCCAAGACAGCGGCAAGGTCTGCTACGGTATCGAAGACACCCTCAAGGCCCTCGAGCTCGGCGCTTGCGAGACTTTGATTGTTTACGAAAACCTGGAGGTCACGCGCTGGACCCTGAAGAACTCGGAGGGCGCCGAGGTCATTCTCCACACCAACAAGAACCAGGAGGAAGACCGCACAAACTTCATGGACAAGACTACTGGCCAGGAGATGGAAATTGTCGACCAGCAGTCCTTCCTTGAGTGGCTCGCCGAAAAGTACCGCGATTTTGGCGCGACGCTCGAATTCGTCTCGGACCGTTCCTCCGAGGGCAACCAATTCGTCAAGGGCTTTGGCGGTATTGGCGCTATTCTGCGCTACAAGGTCAACTTTGAGCAGCTTGCCGACTACAGTGACGATGACGAATTCTACGATGATTGACGGTTTTGTACCCTCGCAGTGAGCGAGGAAGCCCTCCCAGAGAAGGCTGCTCCCGGCACTCTGACGGCTCTTCCTCGCGCCGAGCGTCGCGTTGGCGCTCCAGAGCTGGTGAATGGTGTCGCACCGTTCCCATGCCGCTCCATGTTGTAGGGAGTCGAGACACAAAGACCTCGGTGAGTATCGGAGATACATTGCTCCATTCGCACGCTGCTGACTTGTTGAAGAATGCTCAAGAAGGCATCAGATGAACTAGTCTGGACGGTACTTGCTCGGACTCGTGAGACCCACGGCATGGATTGGGGCCAGGAACGCGCAGGGCTTCCTCGCTTCAAGACGAAAAGAAGCGGGCAGGTGACGGAAACGCTTTCTATGTAGCGGCAGAGGTCTTTTTGATTACCTCGAGTTCATTTCAGATTGTTACGTACCTAGTGATGCCATGGGCAAACAATAAAGTGGTGATTTCCTTACTGAAGTGATTTGCCCAGCTGCTCTCACCGCTCGGCCCGATGTGCTTAGCGCATCGGGCAATTTTGGCGGCTGTCGGTTTTCAAAGACAACCTAATAAAAGCCCATCACCGCCATGGTATCACAATAGGATTGAGTTTTGAGCTTTTCGACACGGTTGCCGCCATGATTCAAGAGACTGTTGCTTTCCTGGGCCCCACGGCCTCATATACACACCAGGTACTGGCTTTTCATACCATCACATCTTCGATGGCTAGCGCGGCCTCATGCTAGATCACCGTCTTTTCGTGCTCAACCATTTCCTTGTACTGAAATCTTTCGTTCAGGCAACCCTCGACTCGTTTGACGAGCATGAATACAATCTGCAGCCAGTGGTCAATATCGAAGACGTCTTTGCGGCAGTTCAATCCAACGAGGCCTCATATGGAGTCGTGCCGATTGAAAACTCATCCAACGGCGCCGTAATCTTTACGCTGGATCTCTTTGCCGACCTGCAAGCCCGGTATCCAGATATTTTGATTTGTGGAGAAGCCTACGTCCGCATCGAACATTGTCTGCTGGGCCGAGCACCGCCCAAGTCTCTCATTACCAGCGACGTCCTTTCTTCACCAAATGACTCTGGCGCGGCGACTCCAACTCTGGACTCTCCGGACCCAGCGAAACCCCAGACGAAGCCGCTGGTCAACATCAGTCACGTGAAGAAGCTGTATTCGCATCCGCAGGCGTGGGGTCAGTGCAAGAGCTTCCTCAACACGTATCTCAAGGGCATTGAGAGGCAAGACTGCTCATCGACGTCGCGAGCGGCGGAAGAAGCTGCAAAAGATGAGACGGGCTGCAGCGCCGCCATCTCGAGCGTCATGGCAGCCAAAATGTATGGGGTGGACCTGCTTGCCCAAGGTATCAACGATTTTGCTGACAACACGACGCGCTTCTTTGTGCTCCGGCGACGCTGCTCGTCTGAGATGGAGACGCTCGCCCAGTCGTTCTCGCCGCGTGATGACGTCTCCGGCGAGTCGGACGTTGACATGGATAGCTACAAGTCGCTCGTCTCGTTCACGGTGGAGGCGAACAGTCCGGGCGCCTTGGTCGACTCGCTCGGTGTCTTCAAGCCGTATGGCCTCAATATCACGAGCGTCAACAGCAGGCCCAGTGGCGCGGCGAAGTGGAACTACATGTTCTTCGTCGAGTTCTGCGGCCGCCGGTTGCAGGGCACAAGCGGGGCTGTCAACAGCGCGCTGACGGATCTGGGCAAGGTTGCCAAAAGTTGGAGATGGTTAGGAAGTTGGCCGAGCAAATCAACGTAGCATCTTGTCTATCAAAATTCATGAGTGGAGTTGCCGATTTGGGAGCCCGGGGAACCGCGGGGATTACCGGCAATAAAGACGGGCAATGTTGCCGTGGCCTCGGGATGGGCTTCTCCGCATCCATTCAACACCGCATCGTCATGTAGCCACTACATTCCCTCTGCCTCTGGCGGCCGATACAAGCCAATTCAACACCAAACGTCAAGCATGCTTGCCTTCGCTTTGCTTTCACGCCCCGCGGTGCGGAGCTTCGCGTGCACATCAACACCGCGCCGCCTTTCCACCTCCAACCTCATAGACACGCTCTTCCCGCATCGCCTGCCTCCTGTGTATTCTGACCTAACGCCGTTCTCCTCGCACGCCCTTGCCATAACGCTCTCGTCATTCCTACCCGCGGGATGGACCACTGCGAGCCCTGTCGCGGCGCTGCCTCGCAACAACGCCGGCACCCCCGCATTGCCGCAGCCCTCGCCTTCTCTCACGCTGGCGCCCTCCCACCACCTCGTCTACTTCAATCCAGCTATTCCTGCCGATCACTTGCTCCCCGATGGTACGGACCCGCTGCAGAGCCCAGGCTCTCAGTACCCGCGGCGCATGTGGGCCGGCGGTTACGTTCGATGGGGAGAGCGCGCAGTGCTATTGGATGGGAAGAGATGGGTGTGCGTGGAAGGGATCAGAGACGTCACGATCAAGGGTCACGAGGGCGAGGAAAAGGTGTTTGTGGGTATTGAGCGACGTATCGGGCAGGCTGATGGCGCGGAAGAAGGAAAGGAAGGTTCAGAAGACATCGTGCGGCAGAGGCTATGGACTGAGAATGAGGATGACTGGAGCGAGTCGAGGCTGATTGAGAGGAGAAACATAGTCTTCATGCGTGGTCGCAGCCCTGTGGATGCAAAGGCTGAAGTCGCAAAGGGTGGCAAGGTAGTTAAGCGTAGGTCGCCCTCGTCCCAAACGCAGGATTTCTAGGACCTGATCAGGACTAACATACGGGGACAGCACAACACGCCCCTGACTTCTCGCATACCATCGTCCCCACACCATCGCTCCTCTTCCGGTACAGCGCCCTCACCTTTAACGCCCACGCCATCCATCTTGACTTGGCCTACTGCCGCGAAGTCGAAGGCCACCGCGACCTGCTCTTCCACGGGCCACTGTCCCTGACTTTTCTGACCACTTTACTACACAACAGCATTGGACCGGGCAAGCGTGTTTCGTCGATCGAGTACCGCAATGTCGCACCGCTATACTGCAATGAGCCGGTCAAGTTTTGCGGACGCAAAGCAGGTGACAAAGGTAATGTGAAAGATGGAATGGAGAGATACGATGTATGGGCCGAGACACCCGAGGGTGGTCTGGCGGTCAAGGGGACCGCGTGGACAACTGATGCGAAATGAGATGGCAAAGAGATGGAATTGCAGGGCTGCTCCAACGCGGATGGCATGCGCATGGAGCACGGACGAAAAGATGACTGGTCATGAAATTCAAAAAGACGACCTGCATCCACTGAACTTGCAATGTAATGGTTTTGACAAGATCTGATCACAACCAGATGCCTCTGGCGCTCTTCGCTGCCTCAGACGTGTTGTGCCTTCTGTCTTTGAGAAAAAGCACGGGCTGGAGATCAATACGGTTTCTCACAGGACTTGTCGACTTCGAGGCCACCAACATCTCAGTGTTGCTCCCCAATTCCGCCAATATCGTCATCACAGTGCCCATCACGGCGACACACGTTTCCAGATCTTCTTGTGCTAGCAGTAGCTCCACGCACCAGGTAATGTCTGGCTAGCTCAGTAGACCATATGAACGCCCTGTGGCCCCAAATACATCGCTGTGATGCTCAACTTTGGGACCGGTTGTCGTTTAAGGCAAAGCTTGACTGCCCATTCCTGGAAAAAGGTCTACGAGGTCGCGAATGTATACCAAGTCCGTTGTCAGTTAGACGCATGGCCGGTATTCTAGTTCCCTGCTGGTGAGATGAGCGTGTGGCCGTGGTTGTCGCCGGCAAGGTGGTTCGAATTTGATCCAAGCCAGCCGGTTTGGGTACAGGCACATGAGAATGATCTGACAGTTATTGAGGCTAAAGTGTTGAGACAGACACACAACCCTTGATCATCTCTTCTCAGAGTAACCGGCAAGTCGGCTGATACTACCACAGATGTTCTCATGCGTATCATCTAGAGCCATTATTCCAGGGCTGATATCACATCTTCAAACAACTTTGGCCGCTACACCCCTGCGAGCAAAACTTGGTAGCACTATTCTGTCGTCTAGAGAACAAAAAGAGTCCAGCGAATCAGCGCTTAGAAGGCATTAAGCCACCTTTTAAAGCAACCAGAGCTGACAGCTGGGTACATACCACATACAAGCCATGCTAAACCAGTATGTTCCACCCATCCCTCAAAACGAGTGTTGTGATCAATCGAACTTGGTACCCTCCCAAGCATATACGGTATCCCGCACCGCACATTTGGGTTGTGCCTCGGTATCGTTTTAGTCTTCATCGTGGCAGCGGCAATAGGGGGTGGTATTGGTGGCATGTTGGGTAGCCGGAATTCGTCTTCAAACTCCTCGGAAAGCAACAACGGCAAAACAGGGAGTAGCAGTGGGAACAGCAGTGTACAGACAACGACTCAGCTGCTAAATGGCTCGAATTCGCAGCGATAAACTACACTGATAGTCCTGGGGTGCCGCGGCATCGTCTGTATTATCAGACTACCAGCCTGGACCTGGCGGCTACGGAGTGCGATGGCATGAGTGGGAACTGGTCGAGTGCGTAGATCGTGAGTTTGAGTAGAAGTGGGGATGACTTTAAGGCGAACAATGGCACCCCGATTGTCGCACATGTGTTTCTTTCCCTACCAACCCCCTGTCCACCCCCTGAATTTCTTGAGAAATGCGTTCAGAAAGGAAGTATTTGAGAAGCTAACCTTCACGCAGCACTCATTCCGCCTCTCATTCCTCGACTCCACCAACCTCGTCCGCGCGTACATCCTCTATCTCCTCACTCATGCAGGCTGCACCGAGCAGCAGCCTATCCGAATATGGCACAGGCTGCTCCATCTGCCTCGACGGTGCACACTTCCTCTTCTACCGGGATAACACCAGTCCCATCAACGTCCTCGCCATGCAAAACATCTCCAGCACCTCGTCCTCCTTCACCTACAGCCAGGAAAAATCAGCCCCGTACAACTCCCCATCGACCATCTTGCCGAGCGGCAGCGGCGTCGCAGCGCCCGGCTCCGCTCTCGCCACCATCCCCATATTCCCCGTGCAGGGCAACGAGTCCAAAGCCGCCGTCTACGCTAACGTGGCCGGCCTAAATCTACTTCATCCCCTTCAGCAGTCCGCAATGGCAACCGCTCTCCTCCATCTATTCATCTTTCTCCTCCTCTGCGGTGCTCAGTCCAACCGCGGGCATCTCAGCCTTCGCATGCGACGTCGACGACACGCTGGAAATTGCGGTGCTGACGAGTAAGAGTGGCGGCGGGGTTACAGCAACGTATTGGGCAGGACGGCGAGTGTGCAGGGCATGAGTGGAATGGATCCGAATAGCGTGTTGGTTGCGGGTCAGGCGGGGAAGGTAAATAGGTATGCGAATGGGCAGCTGGTGGAGCGGCGTTACAATGGTAGCGCAGGACAGGATAATGCGGTAGGGGTGGACGCGTGGGAGATAGTGGGTGTTTTGCCTGTTCAGTAACTTGGAGGATGGGGG
>JAIFKG010001623.1:0-13794 GCA_020351975.1 Phyllosticta ampelicida
CCCTCTCTCTCTCTTATATTCGGAGAAATCAAAATCGCGCCCCCACCAAAAAGGCGTACGCAATGACCGCACCCAACACCACCAAGTTCGTCACCGAGCTCACCCCGTGCATCACAGCGAACTTAGTATTCAGCCTCTGCATCTCTTCGCTATGCGGTCCCGCATCATAGCTCCTCTTGCCGTCGCGCGTCTCCTGATGCTTGCGCTCCCTCATGACGCGCGTCGTGGCCGGGCCAATGGCAACCAAATTCGCCAGCCCGGCCACACCCATGGCGGCGATGAGCACGGTGCCGGTGGAGCCGCCGACGGGGGAGGAGGTGAGCGGAGAAGAGGGCGGCGCGGTCAGGTATAGGGCGATGGGCAGCACGGTCTGCAGCGCGAAGTAGACGGGGAAGATTTTTGTTTGCAGCGACGCAAATTGCGGTCTTGGGAGCACGCGAAACGCCACGACGCCCCCGATGAAGGACTGGAAGATCGTGCTGCCTAGGAGGGTGCCGTAGCTGTGCGGAATGGGGGTGATTAGCTTCGCTTTGCGTGGGTAGGGTTGTGGAGGGAGGGAGCTGAGTTGATGGCGGTGGCAGTGGCAGTGGCAGTGTGCAGGAGCACGGGAATAGATGAGGGTGGTGAAGTGCTGTGTTGTGATGTCGATGAGCTTGACTTACGCCAGCAGGTGGTACGGCGCGGGGTTGCTGAGGTTTGCAAAGGCGGACATGATTGATGGTGGCGGCGCTTTGCTCTCTCACGTCTTGGTGGAACTGATGGGTGGGTGTCAAGCTGTCTCGGACTGCAGGTGAAATGAGGCTCCCTCCACAATGGCAAATGCAAAGGTGGCGTGAAGAAATAGAGCGTCGTTGTGGGACAGGGTGAGGTGATGTCGTCAAGATATTTGCTCTAGTGGCGAGCTACAAGGATGAGTGCTAATGCGAGAGCGCCGAGTGGTGATGCACTCTATCCCGCGCCTCCCGTCCGAAACCGCCCCAGTGGCTGCAAGCAGATGCGATTAAGATTTCGGCGTCGCTGACTGCTCATTTCATCGGCAAGCCTCCTGGCGACTTGAGATCGAAATGGACTCCATTCATCGCGTCCGTGTGAGAAGACGAAGTTTGGGCACTCGGCATCTGCCCAGGTACTTGGTAAGTGCTGTAGTGCTGCTCAGAAGCGAGTCATAGTTCACGTGATAGCGCGTCTGACTGACTCTGCGCCGACGCACCACCGGCTCGACGGTGCACGTTAACCGGGCCGTTTCCCGTTAACCACAAACGCGTTGCTGCCTTGGACGAGTGCAGGCAACAAGGTCTCCTTTTGTTGAGCTGAGCGCTAAAGCAACGACAATGCGCGACCCGCCGTTCTATTGTCTTTGATTAGTTTCTCCAGTCTCCCCAGCGTTAGCGCGTCAAGATGGCGGACAAGGAAGCTACCGTGTACATTGTCGATGTCGCCAAGTCCATGGGCGAGACGCATGGCGGTAGGGAAGAGTCGGACCTAGACTGGTGCATGCGATATGTCTGGGAGAAAATTACGACGACGGTGAGTGCGTGGAGAAACATTTTCAGTGGCTGTTTTAATGATTTGAGCTGCAGGTGTCTACCGGCCGCAAGACGCTCTTTGTCGGCGTCGTTGGCCTCAGAACCGACGGTTGGTTGCTCTTTGATTATCGCCGACCACCAATTTGACGACATCCAGGAACCGACCACATTCTGGACAATGAAGAAGGCTACGAAAACATCTCGATTCTGCAGCCGCTCAGCCAGATCCTCATGCCACAGATCCGCGAGCTGCGGGAAAAGATTCGGCCTAGCAACACCAACACGGGCGACGCCATTTCTGCACTGGTTGTCGCCATGGAGATGATCTCCAAGCACTGCCGCCAACTCAAGTACGTTCGACGCATCGTCCTCGTCACCAACGGCCGCGGAAGCTTGGACCCGGACGATCTTGGTCACATTACCGAAAAGCTCAAGGACGACAATATCGAGCTGATAGTGCTAGGCCCCGACTTTGATGACCAAGACTGTGGCGTCAAAGAAGAAGACAAGAATCCTGACAAGGCTGCGAATGAGGAAATTCTTCGTCAGTTTGCTGAAGATTGTGGCGGCATGTTTGGCACTATGGCACAGGCCATTGATGAGCTCGAGATCCCGCTAACCAAGCCTGTGAGACCCGTTCATAGCTACAGAGGTCCCCTGGTACTGGGGACTGGCGACACGGCAATGGAGATTCCTGTTGAACGATACCCTAGGATCATGCAGGCCAGGCCGCCAACTGCGAGTTCTTACGTCCATAGGTCAGACCTTGCTCCCGGCGAGTCTTTCCATGCACAGGCTGCGCAAACAAAGTCTTTTCAAGCTGGAACCTCTCACATGGAGGCTCCAATAGTCGGATCTTCTCGCACCCAACCTTCTCACGCTCCTTCCTCTTCGAACGCTCCTGCCGAAAATCTCAACTGGCAACAGAGAGACCAGGATAGCCTTGCGGCAGTCAAGCAAGCCACGACCTATCAAGTCCTTGATGAAGGTGCGCCAGGTGGGAAGCGCGATGTTGATCAACAAGACCTCTCCAAGGGATACTATTATGGAAGGACAGCCGTCCCAATCAGTGAGTCTGAAATGGACATTGTCGAACTCAAGACGGAGTCCACGCTTGATCTCATTGGATTTATACCAGCGGACAAATTTGATCGCTATATGCAAATGTCTCGGACCAACATGATCATTGCCCAAAAAGCCAATGAAAAGGCGAGCATGGCTCTTTCATCCTTCATACATGCCTTGTACGAACTCGAGACAAATGCTGTCGCCCGCTTTGTACCCAAGGACATGAAGCCGCCAGTCATACTTCTCCTGGCGCCCGAGATCAGTGCAGACTACGAATGTCTCATTGATTGCGAGCTTCCGTTTGCTGAGGACATGCGTAGCTACCGCTTCCCGCCCCTGGACCGCGTTGTCATGGTATCTGGAAAGACTATTGATAAGCACCGCAACCTCCCCAACGATGATCTCATGAATGCCATGAGTGACTATGTGGACAGCATGGATCTTTCGCAAGCAGGGAAAGACGAGGAAGGGTATACATCCTGCCCAGTCGTTTACGAGACCGTCTAACTCTGCCAGGAATCCTGCCGAATATGCCCAGTTCGAAGACGTCTATTCTCCCGTCCTCCACCGTATACAACAGGCTATTCGCTGGCGAGCTGTCCGCCCAATGGACGAGCTTCCCCCTCCTCCTGAAATCCTCACCCGCTATATGCGACCTCCCGAACACGTGCTCACGCCAGCCACAGCCAAGCTCGATGCACTCATCAAGGCGGCGGACGTCAAGCGCGTGCCACCCAAACAAAAAGGTCGTAAGCGCACTCGCGAATTCGAAAAGCCACTATCTGGTCTCAACGTCGAAGCTCTGCTCGGCGGTACTCGGCTCAAGCGCGTCAAGATCACACCTGAAAACGCGATTCCGGAATTCAAGCAGGCCTTGATGGCGATGGATGATCCTGCCGCCATCAAGGGAATTGCGGACCAACTCGCTCAAGTAATCCACGCCTACATCAATGACTCGATGGGAAGCAGTGGCTACGGACGAGCATTGGAGGCGATACGAGTGTTCAGAGAGGAAATGGTGGAGTTGGAGGAGCCGCGCATCTTCAACGACTTTCTCAGGGGTTTGAAGGAGCGCATCATGAATGAGGAGCTAGGTCACAATCGAAAAGAGATGTGGTACCTGGCCAAGGCGAATCGGCTTGGCTTGATTGACAAGCGGGCGAGCCAAGTGAGCGATGTCAGCGAGGAGGAGGCAAAGACGGTAAGTTTTGGTTCCGTCCGCTCTCTGCTTGCAGCGATTTCACTGACCGTCCACTGCAAAGTTCATGTTGAGATGATGGAGCCTGTGGAGCTGCCATTCGTCTATCTGCATTGCCACTTACAGAGCCCGCAGCCAGGTCATCTGTCGGCCGTTGCATGACCCGGAATCAAAGCAATACTACTCTTTTGACCTCTTGTCTCCAACTACCGGCGACCCTTCTCCCACGTATGCCACCATGTGCACCCACCCCATCCTATCTCGCGGCCAGAACGCATCGCACAGCCCAAACCCCCTCCTTTCATGGCGTGTGCCTGCGCGCACACGCATCGACCGCAATGGTCGCAAGCAATCTCCAGACGGCAAGCCGGTAGCCCGGTTGCGTTCCCGCCACCTCTTTGATTGGCAATACGTCTGTCCACGAGGTAATACCCACTCTCGCGGGTTCGTCACACATGCCCCTTTTTATTTCCTTGCAAAATAATTTCCTGCCGTGCCGTTTGTGACGCTGTGCTACCTGGCGTTGTCGCCCGTTGTTGGCTGGCCGTTGGCGGTTGGATGCGCTTTGGGCTGGTGTGCTTACTGGACATGGGCTGGGCTTGGGTTCGATGTAGTCGGCTGGAGTTGCGTGGGTTGGACTGGGCTGGGCTGGGAGGCTGGCCATGTTGGGGCGCTGCTGTGTGTGTGATGGCGAGTACTGCGCTGCTGTACGCAAACTGCCGTGCCTGGCTAGCAAGGCCAGGGACAAATTAAAAATGGCATGTTGTGGAACGCTGCACGCGCAGAGGAGAGGGCAGATGGACCGCGTGAGTGGCTTGGCGTCTGGGGGCGTGGAAGGGGTAGGGGGCAGGACGGGAATTAGGACGGTAGCAGTGGTGGATTTTGGGAAGATGCGCAAAATTTTTGTGAAAATGAACTTCCCAGCTACCAGTGTGCAATCACGAGCTTTGTTTACTCGATACCTCCCGGAAATCGCCATCAGGGACTTGGCCGAATATGGGGGTGGTTTTTTCTTTCTTTCTTTTCCTTTTTTTTTTTTTCCCTCTTTTTTCCCCGTAGTATTCCACCGATGACTGAGGCTCCCTTTGATTTCGTTGCCTGCACACAGGTCACAACTGACCACCGATCGTGTTATCCAGAGCCGTAGAGAGTGACTCCTTCTTTTGAGTGGCGACGGACTGGGGTTAGAGATGGGATATTCGGAGATCCAGATGTCTCAGTGCTAGCTCAAGCGCAATCGAGCTGTCGTTTACGGGGCCACTCACGCAAGCCTTTCCGCCCCCTATCGTCCGTCTTGGAGTTGCACCTGCTCCTGCTGGTCCCTTCAAAAGACCCCGCAGACTGCCTATACTTTAACACTGCGGTTCCCACCGGCATGCCGCCCGAACCACGACGCCGGCAGGCTCGATGTTGAGGCCGCGGCCACCATCCGCGCCAGACGCGCCGAGCAGAGAGGTGCTCGGCTCTGCCTACGGGAAGACGTGCCTTTTGGCTCTTCGACGGCCCACACCGCAAGAAGAGTATAGCATTCGACGTGCTTGGTGGGCCAAGGGACGTGCGTGGTGCTCAAGAGGAATGCTCGGATATGACAAGATTCAGCGATTGGTTCTTCTTTTCTTTTGTCGCCTGTTGTCTGCCTCCATTCGTTCAAAGTTTCAAGCGACCTCCAGATTGATGTTTGGACAATACGCCAATCGGTTTTTTCTGTCGACGAGATGGGAGTTTTTGTCAAGGCCACGTTGTCCGGGTGAGGGGTGTCCGTCCTCCTTTGGGCCAGCGTGACTGGTTTGGGCAGAGCCGGCAGCTGTCCAATCGTGCCCTTCGACGTTGGCAAATTTGTCCATGGCGATGAAGTCTGGCGCAGCCGTCTTGACGGCGTGGTCCAATGCTTCCAGGTACCTCTCGAGTTGCATGGGAATTTTCATGCAAATGGAATCGAAATGCGGCTGGGAGCAACGATTTGGCCAGCGCCTCCTCTTAAGAGGGGAGCGCCGCCTCTGCGGCCGACACGGGGCTGTCAATTTTTGGCGTCATAATCTGTAAAGTTGGATTCCGTTGTTGGCGGGAAGAAACACTAGGCATATTAATCCCTTATCTCGAGCAGAAGCCAAGGCAGCTTCAGGCTTTGGAAGAGGTGGAAGGCGGTGTTTTCTCCGACTTGACGTGCTGTTGAAGCAGGTTCCGGATCAATGAAAGACATGATCGCCTCTCAGAGATACTGCCTCGGAAGCTTTAGAAGAGCTCAGGCTTAATAGCCCGCATGAACACTCCCAGTATAAAGAGGCAAGCTGAAGAGGATTGGGTGAATAGGTGGATAATGTTGATGGTGAGTGTGTGGAGGGTTGAGTTAAGTGTTTTGCTCGTCAACAGTGGGCCGACAGAGAATGCAAGCATGTAGATGGACAGAACCATGACACCAACTATGTTCGACGTTTGCGGGTCCGCGGCGATGGTGGAGGATACGCTTTCTTGCGGCATCTAACTCGTCATTGACCTGGTGGGGATCTTTGGCAAGAGGTGGGAAGTCCTTGATTCGGTCATGCATCCACTCAACAAAGAGGTTCCAGAAGGCATCATGGGGGATGTACTTCTTGCCCTTACCCTCGAACAATTTGAGACACTGGTATTTGTAAACAAGGCAGACGTACTCGAGCTTGTCGAGCACGGAGTCGTCGTCCTGGTTCCGGATGGTTCTCGTGTATATGAGCTCCTTGATCTGAGCCGAAGAGAGGAGATCCGCATCCGGATGCCATAATTGATCGAAGCATTGAGCCCTGGTCTCCTTTGTCGACTGATTCTCGCTCATACCGACGGAGGCAAGTCCCAGGTCCTCCATGAAGATTTGAAGAGCGGCCAGGTATTCAGTTGAAATCGCAATGGAAGACATCCAAGTGGTGTAGCTTGTCTTTTGTGCACTGGAGAAGCCGTGGAGCTTGGTACCAGGAGCTGTCGGAACCTCTGCAGACACAAAGATGCGATCGAAAGAGAAGGGGACAACTGCCTCGTTCAGACACTGTTCAGTACCGCTAATGGATGGGAAGAGCAAGTGGAGAACAGAGTCCAAAGTGGCCGGGTGGACGACGCAAGGGTACTCGAAGCCTTCGGGCATGACTGACTTGGTGTCTGGGATAGTGATGACACTATAGCTGGCGCTTTTACCCGCCCACAACTCTGACATATTGCAGAAAGTCTTTCCGTAGTGCATGCCAATGGTTTCGACGGTGTCGTAGAGGAAGCTCCTGGCAGGGGTAGAACACCTCTCCCTGGCCTCGAGGAAGGACTTCTTGTAGCGCTCATTCTCGAGAGTCACCTCAGGCTGCATCGAAGGAGACAGCGAGGACTTATGAGTAACCGAAATCAGACCTCTGGCGTGGACCGCCCACTGGTTGCTATCCTTAGACCACGAAGAGACGGTAAACACATTCAGAGTGGCCGAAGGGGCAGCCTTGGTGCCAGTCCTCCGCGGGTGGAAGTTTACCATGACCTCGACTCCCTTCTCATCGTCCGGAACACGCAGTGCGCTTGTGATTGCAACGTCGCAAAATTCGTATCCGTGAATCTCTTCATTAAGGTCTGCGATCTGGCGAGCGTCTTAAATAGCTATGACGACCATACCTGCGCCAGGATAGAGAATATCGCCCTGGACCTTGTGCTGAAGTCAATTTTTCGACGCACGTGTTACACCGACGACATGACCTGTGAGGTGAGGATGCCGACGAGTTTGTGCCTGAGCGATGGGAGAAGAGCAGGCCCGGCTGGAACTATGCTCCGTTCAATGGTGGCCCGAGGATTTGTATTGGACAGCAATTCGCCTTGGCGGAAGCGGGTTATATCATGGTGAGGATGCTGCAGAAGTTTCGGGCAATCGAAGGGTTGGAAGTTGATCTGAGTCGAGATTACCTCAACTTTACGATCGTGTACGCTCCCGGGCCGCGGAAAGAAGGAGTGAAGGCACGGCTGAAGGTGGCAGGATGTTGATCGCTATCCTCCTGTTTTGAATGTAAACCAACTGAACTTCCGGATCTAATGGTCACCTAAACCCGTCTCCCAGGACGGCTGAATACTTCTGCCCGTCCCACTGGAAACTCTAAGCTACACTCTTTATTTTCTGCCTACAACCCCCTTGTTTTTCGTATTCATCGGAGATATGCTCACGAAACAGGCGTCGTCTGTCTTTCTCCTGACGACAACGCATTAGGCTGGCAAGCTATTCCTCTTGCAAATTGACAAAGCTTTTTTCGACCACGTCCCTGTGAGTTCTGGCCTGATGAGAACGGATTTGAAATTGCGATGGGCAGGGCTTTGTGTCAAGGCGTGGAAAGTTGACGTTGAGAAAAAGGGTTTGGAGGAAGATATGGCTTGCCGTTTGCGATGATGCGGTTCGTCAAATTCGTGGTCAGTTCAGCGTAAAGTTCGTGGGAGGGATCCATCTCGATGTTCCATGCTCGTCGCTGTAGATTCTATCTGGCACAGGTGACCCTGTGATCTTGAGTTTCTTCGCAGCCTAAATAGCAGCCCCACCTGTTCCTGACTTACGATGAGGTCTGGGCAGCCGACCATTCCATAGCAAGTGGTTTTGCTTCGAGTTCTCCGTTGTGTACTAGTTGCGCTTGTCCAATGCTCAACTTTTTGCTAGCTATTGGCGAGTTCCGCTGTATGTGCGCGTGTTTGACAACTCGGCAGTGTTATTTTGCTTCCTCTTGTTTAGGTAGTGTGCTGATGTTTGTCGAGTAGGGCAACGTCCGGCTTCCGGGGGAGGGATTTGAAGTTTTAGATCATTTCCAGGTGTGTCTTGTAGAATTGTTCAGTGCTCGCCCAAACTCTCTCCAGCTAGATAGGAGACTCACGAGGCCCATCCCCTTCCAGGTGCAGCGGGATAGTTTTGATTGCTGCACTGATTGGGTAGTTCCGGGGGAGTTTTAGTTCTCTTAGAGCGTACGTGCGGATCGAATGATCCAAGCGCACACTCGCTGGGGGCAGAGCGGCTTCTAACTCCATTGAAAAGATAGGGGTTGTTCGAAATGCACCCAGAATTCTCCTTAGCAATGTGCCTCGTATTTCGTGTGGAAGAGAGACAAACGCTGCACACTACCACACAGGGCTTCAGGTTTCCTCTTGTTACCTCAGCGGAAAGCCTGCCGATTTGTTTCTGGTCATCTCATTCTTTACAAGACGACCATGAAAGCGTACCATGACTCGTCGCTTCAGCACAAGTTCCTCTCAACAAGTACTACACGCGTATCGAACCTCTTAAGCAATGCAGCTCTCGTCGATAAACACCATCCTTTACACGTTGAACCCAACAAATCAAACAAACGCCTGAAGCCGGTCGTGCTGGATCTCTTCCAGGATCACCTTTCTCTCCAGGTTGGCCGGTCTCTTTCGGGGAATGAAGACCAAAGGAGCTACACTGGAAAGAAGCCACGCGCAACTTCTGCCTTCTTCTGCCGCCACAAGCACAAAGGCAGGTAGGAAATCAGATGGTGAAAAGCCCTTGCCTCTTTTTGAGGAAGTCTTGCACAAGCCCAGAATCCCCCAGTCTCTTTGGCCCCGAGACCCGTAGATCAATTACGTCCGCATTATCGGAGGAAATGGTGTCTTTCGGGGTAACCGTCTGGTAGGCTTTGAGCCAGCGGGTCTGTTACGTTTACTATAAGTTGTGAGACGCGACGGTGTCTTGACTACGTACGAGATTGTCGCCTTTTCGCCTCCGCTTTCATCTTCGCAAGTCAAGACTCCTCGCGACCATGGAGGGGCCCGAATTGGTCGTCACCAGAGCCGGTATGATATCGACCCCTTGGGATATGCTTTCGAGAAGTCATTCCGCACATTTCTTGGAGAAATCGTAAAACTCTTGACTGAATATCTCAGGTTGGCACGGCCTTGCAGGGCCTTGCAGCTACAAAGACGTACATCCAGCTTCATCAATTCGAAAATGTGGCTGTGATCGATTCAGCAACTCCATTGGAGGCGTGTGGTGTAAGGAGCGTCTTTAACCCCCGGTTTGAAGAGCAACAACATGCTCGGCGCGTACGAAATCAGCGAGTTCCCCGTGGAAGAGGGCGTTTATGGCATCGATAAGGGGGAACACCTGCCAGGCTCTGTGCTCCAACGCTACCCGTCTGATCACACCGAGCGCTTCGTTGCTGGACGGATTCGTCTGGCCACCAACGTCGAAACCGCAGAGCAAGATGAATCTGGAGCCTGGATTCCTTCCCGCCCCCAGGCAGCGAAAATCAGTAGTCGATGCCAAATCCAGCATTGAGAGGGGTCATGTACTCTGACGAAAGACTGCTAATATCCTGCGTCCAGACGTGCAAACATGGCACCCGCATGTGAGTAGAGTAAGCCAAAGCAGGAGAAACCGCCAAAATCGGTTAGGGTTGGGGGTAGGGGGGACGTATTTGATTGCGAGGGCAAACCAGCTGCGAGTGTTGTTGTTATCCATGATCTCCATGACGATGTGTTTCCGAGGGGTCTCCGTTCGCCTGCCACCTACCTACCTACGGGCAAATTTTCGTTTCTTTATTAGGCCCCGCCGCCCCGTCCGAACAGGAAAGCAAGACGAAATGTCATCGCCACGATAAGGATGAATCCAGAGACATGCATGCACGCACATATGTATGCAGGTATGAAAAAAGGCAAAGAAAGGGGCGGGAAGTAGGGTGGATGGGGCGGAATACCGGCGCAGACTGGCGTGAGGTTGGGTTGCTCTGCTTGTGGCTGGCTCGTCCGCTCAGGAAGCAAGCAGCACCACGAGGGGGGCAAGGCGGGCCGCCAAACAGGACGCGAACGGGGCAACAGCGCGCGCGCTCCAACCATCATCGCGGGAGAGGCCGTTTACCACGATTGACGACTCGCTCCCCGCACTGCTGGGCAGGCACACTTTTTAAACCAAAGTATCAACGCGGGGAACGCCAGTTTGGCTCCCGCGCTAAAGTCTCGAGTTGCTGGCTTTGGGATGCGTGCGATTCCGCGATTTCATCGGTAGATGATTCGCCTATGGTGCGATGGCGATGGCGATGGCGATAGCGCAACTTGAGCTTGTTCGAGTAATTGTCGCGGAATTGGTGACAGCCTTGATTGGTTGGGGAAGTGGTTGGGAGTGTGGGCATGGAAGTCTGACTTTCAATGATGACGACGGGATGGTGGTGATGTTGTTGTTTTCAACGGTCGAAGTAATATATATGTAGTCAACACTTCTGTTTAGTTACATTGACCATGGAAACCGTACGCCGTGCGGAGTTTACTGGCGCGTCTTGAAAGCCGTGCGCCCGCTGAACAGAGACCTCTAGTTGTACGCTAATGCGCGTCCTCGCGGTCGTTACTTTTTTTTTTTTTTTTTTTTGTGGTCGTCCAACATCGCTGACCTTGACAGCTCATGAAAAAGTCTCGACATGTTGGCACTTACCTCTTCTCTAAGCGTCGACGCTCTGGTGCTGGTTCAACGCGACGCCCTTTTCAATTATGGCCTCTACCCACGCGTTGAACTCTTTGCGCATCTCAATGGGCAGGACGTGACCCTGGCCCTCTATCGCATGTGTCTCGACCCTCTTCTTCCTAAACGCCTCCTTGTCATTGCTCCTGTTCTTGTCCTCGGGCACGCCTTCCAACCCATCGACGAGCACGCCAAAGTGTTCAAACGGAATCATGCGATCTTCGGTGCCGTGTAGCACCATGATGCGGTCGTGGCCCACGCGCTCTGCCAGCTCCCACAGCTGCGCCGCAGTCTTATGGTGCCAGCCAGCGGCAATCATTTGCGCGGTGAAGCCGACGAGATTGAAGTGGGCGGGATCCGTGCGTTTCCTGATTTCGCCGGCGGCGAAGCGGTCGCCATTGGTGGGAAAGGGTTCGACGACAGCTTCAGTGCAGTCGGGGGCGGCGAGCCAAGCGTCAGTATAAAGGTTGCGCTTCACGTAGGCGATTTGAGCGTCGAGCGAGCGGGGCAGGCTGAAAAAGGGTCAACATCGTCCGAGGGCGGCCTGTGCGAGACCACTCACAGCATGTTGAACCTGTTTACAAAGTTCTCGAGTATGCCCTTGGTGCGGAAAATTTGCGAGGCGGTCGAGACGAGCGACAGGGAGCAGATGCGGTCGGGGATCAACCAAGCTAGCTCTTGAGCAATCATACCGCCCATGCTGATGCCCACGATGTGCAGCTCCCGTTTGCGAGTCCACTTGACGTGGTCGATGACCTCGAGCACGTCTTTGGCCATCTCGGACGTCGAGTACCTCATCACCGGGCGGTCCGATTCGCCCATACCGCGGTTGTCGATGACGAGGGACGAGAACTTGTCGGCCTGGGAATGGGCAAAATCCTTAGTCTGGCGCTGCCACGCCGACTTGAGGCCGCCCAAGCCCATGATCCACTGCCACGATGTTGAGCGTCAGCAACAGCGCAGATGAACCTGCAAAATGACTAGGATTCGAAGGCGGTGGCGTGTCTCATCAATCGTGGGGAAAATAGCATTGTGAGCAAAAGCTTGTCTGGGCGCACGGTGCGACTGCTGTTTGATGTGCAGTGAAGGGGACGAATTGCATGATGAGCAATGGTGACGGGTGGTGGAGTAAGACCAAAGAGCTGGGGGTCGATCAAGAGGGGCAGTAGCAAGGCTTACGACAATGTGTCTGGGGCCATGGCCGTGGATCTCGTATGCAATGTTGAAGGTGCCTCCACGAGTGGCAGCCACAGCCACCTTGGCCTTTTGCGTAGGCTTGAGGTCCCAGGTAATGTGTTGAAATTCTGGATGGGCCACGAGTTCGCTTGCGGCGAGCGGGCGCGGAGGAGAGGGCTGGGTGCCTGTTGACCTACGCGTGAGTCAGCTCTCTCCGTTCAGAGCCGCGCACAGCTTGAGCCTGGCGGCAAAAAGGGAAGACGAGGTGTACATGATAGTCTTTGTGTCAACTGGTAGTCCGAACTCCAGAGGCAGCGGATAGCGGTAGGCGACGTGTGGAGGAGCGACAGACAGACGGGGCTAGGAGACGGACGAGAGCGGACGGCAACTCGATCAGCAGCTGTTGACATGGGGTTAGATTAGGTGGCATCGTGATAGTGAGGTGTTGCGCAGGGCATGCACGACCACGATATGCTGAGGCGGCCACGGAATGTCGCTGTCCCAGGGCACCAGAGCAACAGGGCAGGGCAGCAGGATAGCAGGGTAGCAGGGCAGCAGGGCAGCAGAGCAGCAGGGCATCAGGGCATTAGGACACCAGGACACCAGGACACCAGGACACCAGGACACCAGGACAGCAGGGCCCTAGGAGCCCAGGAGCCTAGGAGCCCAGGAGCCCAGGAGCCCAGGAGCCCAGGAGCCCAAGAGCCCAGGAGCCCAGCACCAGGCTCCCACGCTGCCAGGGCACCGGGCTCCCAGGGCCGGGTTAGTTACTCGCACTACGAATACTCCAACGAGGACTGCCGGAGGTCAGGACCTGGTCGTATTCGTTCCGTGGACTCTGAAATGGCCTGCGAGTGCACACTGCAGAGCGACAAGAGACGACGCGCGATCTGTGTGAGGACGGGAGCGAGGGGAGGCGAGCATTTGGGCAGTACGGACCAGTTGGCCAGTTGACCATTGACCAGTTGACCACGATGATACCGAATGGCTTCTTCTTTTCTTCCCGTTGCCTGCTTCTCTCCGTCCCGTTGCCTGCGTCTCTCCGTCCCGTTGCCTGCGTCTCTCCGTCCCGTTGCCTGCTTCTCTCCCCTCCTCTCTCTTCTCAACTCACCACGTACCCGTAACTTGTCTACTGTCATGGCCAAGACCAAGTCAACCGTCGCCCGTCCGCTGCTGACCAATCGTTGATGCCGCTCTTGGTGCGGCGGTGCCCGCTACCCTACCCTCTCCTCGTCTTAGCTGCCGCAAGCCACACACCTCTCTGCTGCTGCTCGCTCCTCCAGCTCTGCGCTCACTCCTCCATCTCTTTCGACTCTCCTCTCAGCTCGACTTCCTGTCTTTCCTGCTTCCTCGTCTCCCCCCTCAACCCCCTCCCGCCGTGAAATGCC
>JAIFKG010001624.1:0-45167 GCA_020351975.1 Phyllosticta ampelicida
ATCCGTAGCTTTTTGATCCGCAGCATTTTGATTCGCAGCATTTTGATCGATAGCTTTTTGGCCCAATACCTCATAGGCGTGTTGAGCGGGCCCTGCAGTGTGGGCTTGCTCCCTGATCTGACACTGTCGAATGAGTTCAGAAAGCGTTGCATTTTGATCCAGTGGCGGCTCGCGAGTGTGTCGGAGATTTGAAGAAGATGAAGAAGAAGGAGGAGAAGAAGAAGAAGAAGAAGAAGCAGAAGAAGAAGATGATGATGGTGGTGAAGAAGAACCGTTGACCGCGTCCCTCTGGACAGAATCTGAACCTTGCTGAGGGTGCGAGGATGAAGTAGTAGGACGTCTTCTCGAGCCCGACCTGGAGCCCACGAGAGAATCGACAAGAGTCTCCGTGTCGTCTCGATTCCGTTGTTCTCCTTTGCTCTGTTGCTGCAACGGAAAATTCGAGCGTGGACGCATGAGATGTGCAGGAGGATACAGGTGGGAGGGGAGCTCCCAGTCAAGCAATCGGACAATGTTGCCCACGGTAATGCCAGAGATTGGTTGCCTCTTGAGGCGTCTATATTCTTTCGTATCTTGTTGGCCCAATCTTTTCATCTCGAACAGTCTCCGAACCGGCAACATGGTTTTTTCGATGCCCTCGACGGCCAGTAGTCGTGGGGTTCCATGGACGTGGACCCGTGATTCATATGAATGTTCAGGGATGTTTTTGGGGACGCCGCCGTCGAAGAGGTGATCTTCGAAGTTGTTTGCAAGTCGCAGTGTCAGGCAAGTTCTAGTGGTGACGTCGAAATACACAGGTGGACCGTTGGTTCGACGCATCTCGACTCCAGTTTCCGTTTCTGTCCATCTCCTGAACCCTGCCTCGGTGCAGCGATGAAAGGATATGATTGAAAACCGCATTTGGGGCACGTAATACACATCCCGCAAAACGAGGATTGAGGCTTGATCCCGGCCAGCCCAGACTGGAATCGCAACTGTGCCAATTCCAACGGCTTTCCCTTCCCTCAGACACATATCGATCTTGACTCTAAGCGGGTCCATCAACCAGTCAAACTCGGTGAAGAGTGCGCGATTGTTGCAGAGGTGATACCGGTCGTCTCTGTGGAATACCCAGGATTTCGGGTTCAGTGGAACAAGGCGGGAATCGGGACCCTCCGGGAATCGACCATGGTTCGATTCCTCAACGCGGATTTCGCCACAGTCGCGGGCAGGACCTTGATCAATCGTGATGTTGGCCATAATAGGCAAAGGTGAGGCTGTAATAAACGATGGATAATTAAAGCTCGTGCAGAAAGAATGTGAAGTCAATAGTGTGCTGCGAGAAGTTGATGATTGTGGTTTGATGTGTCGAATAGTCGACTCGATTCTGAAGAGGCTGGCATAGCCCCATAGCCCCACGACGGCTCCTTCCTTTTTTGATACCAGTGATGGCGCATGTTTATATCTTGGGAAGAGCGTTGGCCGGCCACGGTTGTCGCCCTGCTCCTCACTCTTTTAGCAGGTAGGGAGTAATCAAAGGACTGCCGACCCCAAGGGCAAGTGCCAATTGCTGTAGTTGAGTTGACACGCATGTTGGGGTCACCGAGGCACTTTGTCTCTCGGAAAAGCTCTTGGATTGTTGATGTAAATTGGCGCATTTCTCAGACCTGAAAAGCGCTTCTCATAAGCTCGCGCTAGCCTTTCCATCATCATCTATTTTTTCTGCGCCCTTGGCGCTGGTCGTCCCCCACATCTGTCGAACCCTCTCGACTACTTCTGGCAGGACGAACTCGCTTGCTTCTTGACTCCTGAACGCCAGGCTGCCATCGTTGTCCCTCGAGACGCCTTCAAAGAAGACATCTTCGCCTCTAACGCCTCCCATATTCAGGATCCCAACGGGCTTCCCCTGGTCTATAGCCTTCTTGACAAGCCGCCATGCGCTGTACGTGGCAAGACTACTCCCTACAACCAGCATCTTTTCCGCAGAGTCGACAAACTCCTCCGCACGTGTCTTGACTTCTGGTGGAATTGACTCGCCAAACATGACCACTGCAGGCTTCAAGACGCCGGCCTTACTTGTCGACACCACAGCCCCGTCTTTGTCCACGTCGACTCTGGCATCCTTCCCAAAACAACTCGGGCAAGCCGGATAGCGAAAGGTTGCGTAGTCGACCCCAGGCAGATCGACGTCGCCGTCAGGGTTTGTTTTAAGCCCGCGCTTTCGCCGCTCAATCGGGTTCTCCGTGTCCAAAGCGCCGCTACGCAGACACTCCTCCAGGAAAGTGTGCCATGCAGGGTTCAGCTCGCACAGCCGCTCCTGGAAAGCCTGGCGGTCGTATTCCTGGCGGCAGGTCAAGCACACTGTCGCACGGAGGTAGCCATGCAACTCCAACGTTGGTAGCGATGCTGGATCGTTTAGGATCTTGTGGAAGGAATCCACGTTCTGCGTGATGATGGCTTGGAGCGCACCGGCCTGCCCAAGCGCCGCAACTGCATGGTGTGAGATGTTTGGTTTGGCGCGCCGCAGGTTCTCCCACCCGAGGAACGAGCGCGCCCAATATCGCTGCCGTGATGCGTGTGAAGCGACGAATTCAGAAAAGTAAATGGGCCGGTACGTCTTGTTCAGAGTGTATGTTCCGTTGGAGCCTCGGTAGTCGGCCAAGCCCGAAGCAACGCTTATGCCGGCGCCAGTGAGGAGGAGGGTACGCGGGCGGCTGGCTGAAAGTGCGGATTTTGCATGATTGCTTGCAGCTGCGGAATAATGGGGTGGAAATGGTGTTCGTTGCGTAGGAACTGTAAGGAAGTTTGTGATGGCGGCAATGGTGCCTCTGACCGTCGAAGCGCTAGGCGGGAGGATGCGGGGAGCGGGGAGAGGGTCGGTATAAGGGATGCGCATCACAGGCATGGCTTTGTGTGTATGCCATGGCCGTGAGTTGAATTTGTTGCGATATCCCTAGCCTTCGTATGGGGCGCGACGTCCGCGTCATAGATTCAAAATAGTACGGATCATTTCCGGATCTACGGCATTTCGCCGAATGATACATTTTTAGAAGGCCAGCATTCTATTTGCATCAAAGAAGACAAGATGACCTGAATTAATATTTGCAGGCAGTAGACGCTTTTCAATAAGTTTGGAATGCCGGAAGACTTGTGACGGAGAGGAGTGGACAGTCCCCAATATCATCGTCAATATCTTTGTTCTATTCGAGGTGTTCAAGACTACCCTAGCACTCAGCAACACCCGTAGCCCGGCAAACCAAGACGGGCGGGTATCTAGCATCGAAGAAGTAAATACAAGATAGGATCATTCCAACACAGTTATAGTGAGACTTTGTCGAGCTCGCAGCATCCTTTCTCCCGTCCCGTAACAGCTCATCATAGGTTCATGTTGGAAGAGCAAATGAATCTCTGGTGGGGATAGCGGACGCCGATCAGTAGGTGGACTTCCATAAAATTACCGTCAGGCATTCGGAGGTTTGCCTCGCTCGAGCTTGCCGAGCTGAGTTTGAGGAAAGCCGAGAGTGAGGGAATGCGATTCCATTTCACAACTCTGACCGAGTCAGGATGGCGAGAAACTTCCGACCGTTTCACTTCACCGACTTTCTCTCGTCGGACTCTCCAGCCTCCGTCTTATCAGTGTCCATTGGGTCACCATTCTGAGAGCTGTGTTCAACTTTCTCTGCCTTTGCCCAATCGCTCTGGCTGGAACCGGAATCTAATGAGCCAGCAGCCAGTTTCTTCCGGAGCGAGTCGATCTCTTTTTGTTGCTCCAACATTTGTCGATGTCTCTCTACATCTCTTGTCTTCAACAGCCTAATGTAATCAATGGCATTCTCCACGGTGCTGGCCTTGCTATTGCTTTGGCGCTCCTCTTTCTTTTGCGGAGTTTCGGCCTCTGGACTTACGGAGGCACTCCCTGTGCTAGATTTGATCGCGTCCTTGGGTTGAATACCAGGGCTTGGGATGAGAGATTGCAGCTCCTGCAAAGCTAGATTGATGCGATTACGGCGGCCCTGTTCTGCGAGCTTGTGAGATGTGCGCTTCGAAGTCAGATTTGTGGAAAGATCTTCTGGGTATGAGACGCCGGGGACATATGTGCCCTCGAGGATATTCTGATAATTTGATTTGGAAGCAAGTAGCAGGGCATGAGTCTCATCAGACATATTCGTTGCTACAGAAGTTAGTGAACGGAGTTCAAACTCATGCACAAAGCAATTGGATTACTCACCACCCTCAGGCAAGAGAGGCTTGATGCTTGGGCTGATTTTGGGTCGAAGCGCAGGACTGACTCGTGCCGAACTTATGCTTCCTCTTTTCTTGTTGTGGCGGCTGGTAGCGGGCTTGAGATCAAACTTCTTGTTCCCAGTTGCGGAGAGGGGCGAAGCTGCAGAACTGGCAGAGGGGCTCATAAGAGAGGAAGGTATAGGGCCAGACGGAGCGCTGAGGGGACCCAGCTTCGGTGTTTTTCGAGCAGGTCCCATCCTTGGCGTCGGGACTTCTTTGTGGATGGCTGTGTCCGATCTTATTGTTACTGGCCGCAAGGGCTGAATGGTTGAATCTGTGGGTGCTGCTGGTTCTGGCAGAGCGAAATCGTCGTTGAGCGGTTGCGAGCCTCCATGGGCAACAAAGGTTGGAGTACCGTGATGAGAACCAGATATGGGATGAGTCTGAGGCGAAGGCTGCATCCGCATAAGAGACGCTGGAGTTGCTGGACAAACGGCTTGGCCTTGACCATCGAGAGCAATCATTGGCTGGCTTTGACTGCCTCGGGCTTGTATTGATGGCGAAGCATTGAGAGAGCCCGGCTTTGGAGGCGGCCCCATAAGGGATTCCGAGAGAGGTTCTGGAGATATCGACGCGTTTTCTGAACCTTCACGACTTGAACTGCGCACAACTCCGGAAGAAGCTGGCCTTGAATTTTTGTTCGTTCTACGCGTCTCCTCCAACAGCTCGTGAACCTCTTTCGATGATACGACAGACGAAAGCCTTCCCCGCGGTTTCTGGGTCTGTGGCTTCACGATTGGGGACTGACGTATGCGAGTGGCCTGTGCAGAGCCGCGAGTTGAAGACCCAGTCTTTCTAGATTTTGACTTCCCTGCCGGCTTCGGCTGTGTTTCTTCGTTGCCAACCATATCCATATTCAGACTTATCGGCGAGGTCGTCATGGACGTGTTTGCGGTATGGGTCTGGGAGTAGTGCGCTCGATGTACGCTGTCGCGGTTCTGCGCCTCAAGTGCTGGGGAAGTAAGAGGGCTGAAGTAGGCGCCTGGAACAGTATACTCGGGCTGCATCTGGAAGTTTGATTCGTGAGGCGTCACGGCCGGGGAAATGAGAGGCGTGAAACTGGCCTATGTTGAATTAGCTCGAGCTTTCTTGCGCATCGCTTGAGAACACACCATGTCGTCCTTTCTCAGCTGGTATCTCTGTTCAACTATGGCCCGTGTCTCACTGTCCATCTGCTGGAGATATCGCGCCGCAGCTCCGCGCATTTCGACGCTGTTGGGGGTTGGTGGTACCGCGGCGCGTTGGCGCATCATTTGTTCGGACACAGGGTAATCTTGGTGCTGTGGGTACACGGACTGGAAGGTAAAGTCAATAAAGTCGTTGTTTCCCGCGTGCATTTGGTCGGCCGATTGCTGCGACGGGTCATTTCGCTGTTGCGATGGGCTGACGGCGGCCGAAGACAAGTGTTGCTGCTGGAGGTTCTCATTGAGGGAAGACAGGTGGTGCTGGTCATTCTTGTTGTTGGCGTCGTAGATGGGAAAGTCGAGATCAATGTCGCCAAAGTCCAGCAGATTGTCAAAGTCCTGGTCGCAAACAGCCGCCATGGTGTCGATACTTGGATCGGGCCAGTGGGACTGCTGGGAAGGTTGAGACATGGTGCAGTAGAGAGTGGAGTCCGGGGGACGGCCTTGCGAGCTTGCGAGGCGGCAACGGCCCTGCACAGGTCACACAAACCCCCACGCGGCGGATAGGTAGGCGAGGAAAGAATGGCGGGGTGGTGGAATGGGCAATTTTTACGCAGCCCTCATCAGCAGTGCAATGTAAGAATCCAGAGAGTGTCGAGAAGATTGTGTCGTTGGTCAAGTCGTCGGCGGGGTGCCGCAAAAATTAAAGGCGCGCGCAGAAGAAGGCGTGGTTGGCTGCGCGCTTGAGAGGGATGGATTGCTATAAGTAGTACTTCGCCGCCGCCAGGGTTCGTTCCTTGGAAAGGTGGGGAGAATCGCATGTCTGGCGTTTTTTGTCGAGCAATTGCAGGTGCTCGAGGTTGCGACTCGGGCCGCGCACACCAGAGGGGATCCGTTCTTCTATCTAACGGTCTTTCTTCCAGGCTGTTGAAACTCTGAATCTGCAGCTTGCTTGTCGTGAAGAGGCCCCCTCGCCTGTCGTCACCGAACTGGCGACGGCCCCTTTCGAGTCTTCGTGATCTCCAGTCTTCCGTCTGCTTCTGTCTGTCAGCTTCCAGCCGTCTAGGCGGACGGATGATTATTATCTGCTTTTCGCGTCAATGTCCATGCCCATCAATTTACATGACTGCGTTTTCGTCCCGCATTTCCACCAACTTCTTGATTCTCGACTCCCACGCAGCTCTCTGACCGTCTAGCTCTCATGTCAAGACCGGCGTGAAGCGTAAGAATGATCCCTGAGAGAGGGTGGGACCCTTTTTCTCAAAAGTTTCTCACCACTATGAAAGCCGCGGCGTCGGTGGAGCTGTCGCCATCGCAGTATTGTGATTGGCCGCATCCTCTAGTCATTATCACTTGTCTAGAAGCCACATCGGACCCCAACGACTCAGTGAGGACGCCCTGACTGCACCATGGCAGCATCACTAGGCCAAAACTCTCGCAAACGCTCTTGTTCAGTCTACATTCATAGTGTTTGGTACAGCAGCAAACCAAAACTGGAACCGAGGCCGGAGGTATAAGCTTTTACCTCCGTTTCGTGCATACGCCGCGCCGCCTTCAGCGCCACCTCCACCCACATGCCTTTGCCGCAAACCAGCACATCTCGCCGCTCAGGCACGCGAGTAATCTATGAAGTGGGCTGGCCAATCATTCGTGAAAAGGGCCTACGAAATCTTGAAGAATATGCGGTGCACGTACCGCTCGAATCCTCCAGCTTGCCTTGCATGAGCGGACCCTGGGTGGCATGCTATCCCTTTGCGACACAATCATCTGCATGTCTGTTTCAGTAGGTTTTCGCGGTGTCCTGTACACTAAACGTTTTAGAAGTATTGGACTCAACCAATAGGAGATGCCCCATGGGTTAACGTCGGTCAAATCAAGCCCAAGGGGGTATGATTTCCTGTCGCTACGGGTATGCTATTGGGACACACCCCTCGCCCATTCACCCACCAACGACGGAAAGCAGGGGGACGTTCGGGAATCTCCGATCCCGAACGACGACCGCCTAGCTTTTGGCCTGTCGTCCAGATCCCCTCTCCTCGGCAAACTATACGAGAAGCTATCGCCAAAGCCAGCTCGATTGACAGCGGGCAAGCATCACCAACGTGGCCATTGGCAGTATGTCTGCCGCGTCGAAGCACTGGGATCAGCCCTCTATCCTCAACACCACCACCAGACCACCTTCAACAAATATCGGAGGAGCCAAAGCACTCCACACCAAATGCGCAAATCGCGATCGCTCACGTCGTAAGATCACTGATAGACGAGCTTCCCAACTTTGAATAGCACTCCCGGAGTAGATCCAATCAAAGCCAAAAGGCCGCGTGAAATTCGGCCTCGCAGGCTCTTCTCCACGCGCAGCAAGAGTACTCTATAGTCGAGCTACCAACTCTACCTGCAAAGACGGGAAAAAAAGAAGGAAAATGGCGATGTTGACTGTAGTCAGACCTGACACGGCGGTCCCATATGCAGCCATGGCAACCAGCAAACAGCCGCTTGCAGAGTTCACTTGTTGAAAATTCACCCACACAAAATAAAACCACTCTCGTCTCTCGCTTCTGTTCCTAGCACGCCTCCGAAAGAAACCAGGGGCTTCTCAGACTCATCAGCCTGTGAGAGTCCCGTCCTGGAACACGCAGTCGGAGCAGGAGGAGTAGACAGACATGCCAGAGGCTGTTATTCCTCCCCAGAAATAGACGAATCTGTGCGCGCACGCGCCGTAATTTCGCACGGCGAGCACCCCACTGCCGCGAGCCACCCGCGCTTCCAAGCGATCCAATCGCGGCATTGCGTCGTGCTTCCGCTGGCTGGCTTGAGCCTCATCTCTTGTGTGCCAGCTGCGAATGGGGTCAAAGCGTCTTTAAATCTGATATTGACTGATTACCGGAATAATATCTCCAAGAGATGGAGTTCATCGCTGTAGATGGATGGAGAAACATAATAGCAACAAGATGAAATACCACATCGATGAGGAGCATCATTACTGCCACCATATTGCTCATGCGCCTGAAACGCGAGTAACGACACTTCGACAAGTAAGTAACGCATATCCTTCTGTTTTGTAAGTGTCCGTAGGCCAACGAAAAGATGGACAGTTCTTGTCACTTCCTCAATCCGGAAACTTGTTTCTATCCAAGAATTCCAACATGATACCGTGAGTGGCGCTTCACAAGATCCCCAACGCGCCAGCAATAAAGAAAAGGACGGAAGTTGGATTGGCAGGTCGGCAGTCACACCTCGCTTCATCTCGTTCCCCTTTGATCTGCTTGACCTACTTTGCTCAATCCCTCACCAGTACCCGCATACCCCATACCTGCCTGCACCACTATCACCACTGCTGCTGCTGCTGCTGCTACCCTACCAGCCTCATGACCTTGCATCTATACGCAAAATCTCAAACTGCATTCGCCAGCGCGCCAGTTGATTTCTGCTTTTCACTTGAGTAGGCAGGTAGGTGCGCCTGCGCGTCTTTTGTGTCTGAGTAACCGCTAGCAGGAAGTGCGTGGGGTTGTCAGTCTGCCCTCAAGCGCGTCAGTCCGTCTTTCTCTGTCCTTCTCTCTTCCTGGTCCATTTCAAGTCAGCCATCCGTGCCACTACTCCTCCTCCTCCCTGTAGAGATATTCTGGACGTTGCGCGCAAGGTCCTTTGGCCAATATTGCAACCAACCGCCCCGTCCTGAATAGTCTCCGACTCCACCAGGACGTAAAGCAAAAATCAATCGATCAATCAATCGATCGATCCTCACTATCGAGGTGGCTGACCGTACATCTAGCTCTCTTCGCCGTCACTATCCGCACACATGTCTCTCAATCTTGTGTCATAACCATCACGCGTGCGGCCTCTTGCCCACCTACCCAGATGCTCGCTTAATTCTCATCCTCGCCCGCTCGCAATTGCTGGTCTTACTGCTTGTCTGACTGACTTGGCCCACCCACACTTACCTTGTAGATGGACGGCCTTGTTCACAGTGGGAAAATATCTCGGCAGCAGGGACAGCGGCCAACAAGTGGCACATGTTCAAGTATGGAAAGTTCGGACTGTGCCTGTAATTGCGCCATCTTGATCGAATGAGGGAGAATCACATCAGAAATATGAAGCTCCATGCTCACATATCTCAATGATCACAATTGGCGAGAGTGAAGGCAATGGTAGACTGGCAAGAGCTGGTCTCGACATCAACGGGGAAAGCGCCTTTTGCGCAACCCCTCCCAATAATAATAACAAAAATTAGAGGCGTGCGCAATTGGGACATTTTTGCATTATGAACACAAAATACAAATGCCGAGGGACGCTATCTCATGAAGGGCGAGTTCGCTTTTGTTTTTGAACCTAGTCTGCACCATGTAGAAAGATACACACCCGCCGCCGCCTTCGCCCGCCTCTCGCGACACACGAAACTGCGCAAAAAATTCGCTTTTCGTCGACGCTATACCAGACGAAGAACGTGCTACCGTGTCACCGGTTCAGTAACTGCGCCAAGCACAAAAACTCGCCTGTCCTAATATACATTCGTTCTTCTTTCGAGATACAGGTGGGTGGTGGGTGATTCGAAGCCAGAGGATGGATTCTGAAGATGAAGAGGACAAGCTGGGGAGAAAGAAGATTTGCCCAGCACCAGTGATCAGACAGTTTTTGCATTACGGCCCGACTATGGATACATGGGCTCTGTATTAACCGAGAATAGAATTGAAAAAGCTACCCTGGAAGTGAATCGAAGAAAGGGAACAGAAGCTCTTGATCGAACGCCGTACGCGAGAAAAGAGGAGGATATCGGGGGGGTATGATTGCGTCTCGTGCATCTCCTCGCTACATGACCATGCAGCAGCCGTTTGATTGTTGTGGAGCATATGGATCGTCACGCTTATCGACCTGAGCGAGCAAACATTAACTGGAGGACCGGAGAAAAAGCGACGGGGAGCTACTCACTGTGCCCCATCGTGAGGGAACCATAAAGTCCTTTGGCTCCTTGTCGGTGAAGTTGATGAGACTGGAAGCGCGTGGTGTCAGCTGCCCGACATGTGTTGGCGCAGAGTTGGGATTGGAGCACTCACTCCATGGCAGCCTCCGAGACGGGTATCCGAGCGCGGTTCAGGTCCTCCTTCAGACGCGCGTTGAGCTCTGTCAGCCTCCTCAGCTTCAGCTCAGCCATGCTTTGCTTCTTGCTCTTGCCATCACCAACGTTGCGGGCTTCGTACGGGGCCGACATGTTGAGGTTGCAAGGGGCGTGGTAGAGAGGGAATTCCGACGTCCACAGCGACAATCAGGGCGTTTTGGGACGACGTGTTTACGTGACGGGAGATGGCTGCAGCGATTAGTCGTCAAGATTGGGCGCGATGCAACATGGTGCGACGTACCAGCACAGGTCAAGGGGGAGGGTGAGGTGCGTGGTGGCCGGGCTCTCAATGGGCGTGGTCGCGGAGCAGTCGCAAGGTTGCGCACAGGAGAGCAAGCTTTCGCAAAGGAGCGGGCGGCCTCTGCACGGCGCTATTGTCGTGTGGAGGGAGCGAGAGCGTTCGAGAGGCTATGAAGCCGGGGCGGCCGGCGACGAAGCAGAGGCGGATGCACGATGGGAGTTCGGGTGGTGGTGTGTGTGGTGGTGTGGTGGTGTGGTGGGTGTGAAGATGGGCCAGTACAGCAGGTTGAGGTGAGATTGGATTGGGATTGGGTAGGCGGTTTCCGTGCAAGCAGCAGTGCAGCAGAGCAGCAGTGCACCAGCAGCAGCAACAGTAAGCGGGCGGGCGGCGGGCAGCCAGCCAGGAGCCCCGATTCTGCTTAGGTCCCTTCTCTTAGGGGTGGTCGCTTCCGGATTAGCCGCTCCGGCTATGCCTCGGCAATTTGGCCTACTCCCATGGAACATCATGGATCATCTCGTTCAATGGTCTCCACCATACGCTATCGCACTCCACGCCCTCCTCATGCGCCAGTCCAGGCACGCTTGCCATCGCTAGCTGCAACGAACATCTCCCGCAGCATTCCCGCAGCATTTCCACAGCCATCTTCAACCGTTAGCATGACGCTGCAAACCGGCCGAGTTCTGCCGCCCGCTATCGACGCCATCAAGATGCAGTAGCCGTGACTTGGACCCAGTCTTCTCGTGTCTCGAATCAAAGGTACTGGTACTTCAGCCTTCGCCATATATCCTCCAGCATCGCGCCCGTACACACTTTGCGCCGAAAAGCTGCCACGGGAGACCCATGAGCAAGACACCGCGGATGATGAAAGCTATACTTGCCCTCTGTGTGATTGTCTCGGCGCCGTTTGCAACTGATCGCTGTTGGCCTACTCAACCAAAAAATGATTGACCTGCAGCGGGCATGAGACCTTTGACCTGTAGACTTCTTTCAGTTGCCGCTTTGGGCTGTTTGCAGTGCATGCCTTGTTGCCTTGGACTGCCTGGCCGAAATCGCAGCTGCGAAAATCACGCGAGCCAGCACCATGAGGATTGCCAGAAGGCTTTGCAAAATTCCTTCAAGCTGAGCCCAAGCCCTCTATCGTTGTATTCTTCAGACTAGAAATCATTTGCTGGTGGTTTTCCCTGCTGCGCGCGTTGGAGCTGCTTGGGAGTCGCGACGCGAGCGCCGACTCGCCGTAACGCCGAGTTGGGGATTATAGATGATCCGGCTTGTATCCGTGTGCCAATCCAGAAATCTGACACGCACCGTCACTTCTGTCCACCATCTGCGCCGCTCTGGTTGCCTGCGACAATTATCTGACCAGTAGCATCACCAGCCAGAGGCAGATTACGTCGTCAAACTCTGTCCAAGATGCCGCCGCCACCCCACAGCCGGCCGGAAAATGTGCTCAAGGCAAGTTGATTCTTCGCGCTTTGTGCGCTGCCATGCCTCGCGTCACCAGCTTCACCAAACGCGCAGATACCCATCTGCTCGAACTTCAGCTAACTCACCATGGCTTGTAGCGAGCGCAAGAGCTCATTGGAGTCGGACAGAAGCAGGCTGCTCTGTCCCTCCTCCATGAACACATCGTGTCGAAGCGCACACGCAACAGTCCCATCGCCTCCCTTGAGCCAATGATGATATTGTTTGTCGAGTTGGCCGTTGATCTCAGAAAGGGAAAGATTGCCAAGGATGGTCTCTACCAGTACAAGAACACCGCCCAGAACACCAACATTGGCACCATCGAGGTATGCACCCACTCCAAACAATTGTGGGCTGGAATGTGGCTGACTCTGGTCAACAGCTTGTGTTCAAGAAGTTCCTCGAGCTCGCCGAGCAAAAGGTCACCGAAGCCCAGGCCAAGGCCGACGAAGTTCAATCCTCTATCGAGAACACGGGAACACAAAACGTGGAAGACCTCGAGGCCTCCGAGACTCCTGAGTCTATCCTGCTCTCAACTGTCTCCGGTGAGCAATCCAAGGACCGCACCGACCGCGCCATCGTTACCCCATGGCTCAAGTTCCTCTGGGAGGCTTACCGCACTGTACTCGACATTTTCAAGAACAATGCCCGTTTGGAGGTCATGTACCAGGCTACGGCCCACCAGGCCTTCCAGTTCTGCTCCAAGTATGGCAGGAAGACCGAATTCAGGAGGCTGTGTGAGCTCCTCAGGAACCACCTCCAGAACGCGGCCAAGTTCTCGTCCCAGATGCACGCTATTAATCTCAGCGATCCCGACACCCTGCAGCGCCACTTGGACACTCGTTTCCAGCAGCTGAACGTCGCTGTCGAATTGGAGCTGTGGCAGGAGGCTTTCCGTTCGGTCGAGGACATCCACACTCTCCTCAATCTCAGCAAGCGCCCCGCGAAGAACATCATGATGGCCAACTACTTTGAGAAACTCACCAGAATCTTCCTTGTCAGCGAAAACTACCTCTTCCACGCCGCAGCCTGGAGCCGTTACTACAACCTTATGCGTGTCTCTGCTGCGGCCGTGGCCTCTGGCCAAAGCTCTAAGAAAGACAACCCTTCCGTCTCCGAGGCTGAAATGACTAAGGCCGCCTCCTTTGTGCTTCTCTCGGCCCTCGCTATTCCCGTCATCAGCACCCACCGCTCCCGCGGCGCTCTCGTTGATGTCGACGAGGCCAGAAAGGACAAGAACTCCCGCCTTACCAATCTCTTGGGAATGGCTACGGCGCCTAGCCGTGCTATCCTCTTCAAGGATGCTCTGTCCAAGGGTCTTCTCAGGAAGTGTAGGCCCGAGATTCGCGACCTCTACAACATTCTTGAGGTCGACTTCCACCCCCTGTCCATTTGCCAAAAGATTTCACCTATTCTGACCCAGATTGGCGCCGACTCCGAGATGCAGAAGTATGTGCTGCCGCTTCAGCAGGTCATTCTCACCCGTCTGTTCCAGCAGCTCTCGCAGGTCTACGAGTCTGTTGACCTCAAGTTTGTTCTCGGCCTTGCCCAGTTCCCCGAGCCCTTCCAGGTCAGCTCCGACACCATCGAGAAGTTCATCATGAACGGTTGCAAGAAGGGTGACCTCGCCATTCGCATTGACCACGCTTCTGGCGTTCTTACCTTTGACTCGGACGTCTTCTCTTCCGCCAAGGCTCTCCACCCCGGCGCCGGCGCAGGCTCCGCCGAATCTGAGACTGGTACCGTCCAGCGCCTCCAGAGCACTCCTGCCGAGATCGTCCGTTCGCAGCTCACCCGTCTCGCCAAGTCGCTCTACGTCACCTGCCAGTACGTTGACCCTACCTTCAACGAGGAGCGTCAAAAGGCCAAGGCTGCTGCCCAGGCCCGTGCGGCAGAGGGCGCCGAGAAAGAGCACCATGAAGCCCTCGCCAGGCGCGAAGTCATTGAGCGCAAGAAGCAGACTGCTCTTAGCATTCTGGCTCAAAAGGAGAAGGACGAGGCGACTAGGCGCAGGATCGCCCAGCAGCAGGCCGCCTCTGCCGAGGCCCAGAGGCTTGCAGAGGAGAAGAAGGCCCGTGAGGCTGCCCGCCTCAAGGCTGAACAAGAGCGCATCAAGCGCGAGGAAATCGAGAAGCAGCTCAACGAGCTCAAGAGTGGTGTCAAGGGCGTCGACCTTGACCTTGACAATGTCAACATTGACGAGCTCGACTCTGGCCGCATCCGCGCCATGAAGCTTGCTGCTCTGGAGAGGGAAAAGAATGAGCTTGGCGAGAAGCTCAGAGTTACGGCCAAGCGCATCGATCACCTTGAGCGTGCCTACCGCCGTGAAGAGGTCAAGCATCTAGCCGAGGACTACGAGAGGCAACGCAACGAGGACTTTGCAGCTTACGAAAAGGCCAAGACTACGACTTTGCGCGAATCCGAGGAGAAGCACAAGGAAGAAGTTGAGCTGAAGCACCGCCTGAGCCGCCTTGTGCCCGTTTACGAAAAGTTCCGTGACGACATCCACCAGCAACGCAAGGCCGAGTTCGACCGCCGCAAGAAAGCTGCTGAGAAGGAGCTGCAGCAGAAGATGCAGGCCCGTGTCAGAGAAGTCAAGGAGCGCCGTGCTCGCGAGCGCCGCGAGGCCGAGGAGCAAGAAATGAGGGAGCGCGAGGAGCGCGAGAGGGAGGAGAGGGAGGCCGAGGAGAAGGCCGCTGCCGAAGAGGAGAGAAGGCAGAAGTTGATCGAGGAGAAGGCCAAGAGGGAGGAAGAGCGCAAGTACGTGCCAAGTTACTGTCTGTCAGTTGGTGCTCTCTTTACTAACAATTCCCAGGAAACTCGACGAAGCCGCCGCCAAGCAGCGTCAACGCGAGGCCGAAATCGAGGCCAAGCTGGCCGCAAAGAAGGCCGGCGCCTCGTTCCCCACTCGTACCGCCGAACCTGTTGCATCGGAAGAACCACGCGGTCCTCCTCGTCTCGCCCTCGCCGGTGGCAAGCCATCATGGCGCGAGCGCGAGGCGGCAAAGGCCGCCGCCGCCGGCTCTGGACAATCCCCGCCTGCATCTGAAGCTCCTGCCGCTGAGCCGGAAGCTCCCAAGCGCGGCGGCTACGTGCCCCCTGGACGTCGTGAAGGCGGTGCCTCTTCGTGGGCACAACGTGAGGAGCGTGCTCCTGCTCCAGGCCGCACCGAGTCTCCTGCCTCGGGTGCTGGCAGATATCAGCCTCCCTCCGCTCGCAGCTCGACTCCTGGCCAGAGCCAGAGCCCATCTGGAGGTGCCTGGAGACCGTCGCACAAGCGTGGAGAGGGCGAACGCGACGCTTCTGCTGATGCTCCACGCCCCACTGCCACTTCGAGCGACGGCAAGTACAGGCCCGGCGCGTTCCGTAGAGGTTAGTCGACTTGTAGCAGCGGACCCTCTTCACCGATTTTCCTCTTTGAATCTCGTGGGGCGTGGACGACTTTATGCACTCTGATGGTTTGACGTACGGCATCTAAAAAGCGCTGGTGGTTTACGGCACCTGATGGGTTGTAGGTCAGGTCCATTTGTGTTTTAGTAGTTACAGCTTTCTTCTGCACGTGAAGCTGGGAGGAAAGCTTTGTTGGTTTGCTCGAGCAGTCAACTGGATGGGTAGATGGGTGAGAGAAGGCAATGGGGGAGAAAGCCAGGTACGTCTTGGCTATGTACGTAGCAATTCACCTTTTTCTTGAAGTCTCTGATTTGAACCCATCTCGTCGGCTTGACCAATGTGTTTTGTGTCCAATCGTTAAAGTACCGTTTAAGTGCAAGAAAAGATGTTGTAAGCTCCGAATTTCTCACTATTTCACACAGTGCTGTTGCTTTACACGAATGTCTTCTCTCCACGCTGTGCTTTGCACACCCAATTTTGATACCACCAACCTTCCCGCAGAACCTCTTTTTCTTTTCCGAAAAGCTCCTCTGCTCCATTTGCTTCCATCTAACTGTTTAATTAACCAATTACTCTGACCATACAAACACGAAGATCATGCACCTTATCAACAATCTTTGATGCAGGAACGAACCGTTGAATCGGCACCGAGTCAAAAGAAGCAACATTCTAATTGCCGCAGCCAACTAGCTTTCGCGGCAGCAATGGTACACCGCAATCTACCAACGCTGAGTGAATGCAACATGGGGCGTGCGGCGTCTCCTCGTCTGCCGCGATTAACCCAAAGCGGCAAATTACAACCAGACAGAGTATGTGGAATGACGCAAGTTGTACAAGGTAGCCCCGCCTTTCGCGCGCGGGGCAAGATGGCAGAGAGGGGACCAAGAGCAGACTGCAATAAAAGAGATGGATGTAACTGCGATACCGCGAACATGGGCGCGGACGGGACGGCGAAGTTAATCAAAAATTCCTGACTCTTGCGCGTTTGCGCGCGCGCCCAGGTACGAGAGTGGGACTACGATATCAAGGGGATATACTACCACCCCGGGGATATATTGGCAGCCGCAGCCATCGTTGTGCGACCTATTCCACACCCGGCGCACTTTATTCTTTACCATGGCTGGCTTTTCGTGGCTGCGCGGTTTTGCCGTGCCGCTGCTGTTTTGTGCGTGCGTGGGACCTGTCGCCGCCGCCGAGGACTGGACGCGTTTTGTCAACACATTCATTGGGACCGAGGGACCCGAGAAGGGCACGGCTTACAACGCTGGGAATGTCTTTCCTGGGGCGGCGATGCCGTTTGGTGTTGTCAAGGCTGGAATTGAGTAAGTGGTCATAGGGGGCTTTCAGCCAAGCTGGGGTTTCGTATGAGCTCGAGAAGAAGGTCAACATAGATTGTGAACAGGACTGACATCCTTCAGTACCACTGTGTAAGTCTCTCGGCGCACGCTTTGGCGAATTTGCCCGTCTCCGAGTTAAGACAAGAGCCTCCCAGATTTAATGCCTCTTGCTGCAACGCCAACGGTGGCTATACCCCTGATGGCTACGTGACTGCCATCACGTTGCTACATGAGAGCGGCACCGGAGGTGGCGTCAAGTACGGCGTCGTCGGGCAGATGCCTCTCACGACTTTGGAAGGAGTGAATGTGCTCGACAATCTCACGTACATGCAGCCGCGCAAGGTTCAGGACATAGCCGAAGTCGGACTGTACAAAACGGAATTGCAAAACGTGGGTCATGTTTGTTTCCACAAGACGAGCAACCTAACAGACCACAGGGCGTCGTGGCCGAAATCACTGCAACGAGACACGCTGGATTGATGAAATACTTCTACACAGAGCCAGGACAACGTTACGTGCTGGTCGATGTATCGCACTTTCTGCCAACAAATGACGAGGTCAACCTCGCGCAGTTCTACAGCAACGGCCAAATCGAAGTGTTTGAAGACGGGAAAAAGTACAAGGGATACGGGATATGGAGGGGAGGTTTCAATGCCGGTCCCGACTACACCGTCTACTTTTGTGGGGAGTTCAGCTCGATCCCTGAATCCGCCAAGCTCTTCTCAGGCCCCTATACGGATCCCTACTGGCCAAACACTACAAACAGCCAGCCGACATGGCTGAACGACTCGACTACCGTTACCGGCGGCACGACTGGATACCAGTACGCGGACCGCATTGGCGCGCTTTTCGAGTTCGACGAATCCGCGTCAGAGGTCATGTCCAAAGTAGGCGTGTCGTGGATCTCGACGGAGAAGGCATGCAAATTCGTCGATGACGAGATTGACGGCTGGGAGTTCGACGAGACCGTCCAGACCGCAAAGAAGGCGTGGAACGACGAGGTCTTTTCCAAAATCACGACGACTGATTTCAAGAACGTCACTAGGCTGACCATGTTTTACTCGGCCCTGTACAAGATGCACCTCATCCCCAGGTACGATGGATTTCGCGATGAGACGCTGTTGAGAAAACGTTCGGGAGCTGATGGTCCTCTAGTGATCGGACGGGCGAGTGTCCCAATTTCCAAACGACTGAACCGTATTATGACGATTTCTATACGCTGTGGGATACTTTTCGCTGCACAAACAGTCTGTGGCTGCTGATTGAGCCTGATCGCGCCGCTGGTATGATTCGTAGTCTGATAGATGTATGGCGGCATGAACGCTTCATGCCTGATGGGCGCAGTGGCAACTACAACGGTCGAGTATGTAATACGTCCAAGGTCTTTTCGATAAGCGCCAGGAAAATGAAGAAACGCTAAGACTTCCCCAGGTCCAAGGCGGCAGCAACGCGGACAACGTGCTGGCTGACGCCTACGTGAAAGGGCTGCAATACGGCATCAACTGGCAAGACGGCTACTCAGCCATGAAGACCGATGCCGAACGGACGCCGTACAACAACGTCGACATCGAGAACAAGGGCACGGGCAGCACGAAAGAGGGCCGCGGCGCATTGGACGACTGGCTCAAGCTCGGTTTCGTGAGCACGACGTATTCGCGGAGTCTAAGCTTGACCGTCGAATACAGCCTTAACGACTTCGCGCTCAGCGTCGTCGCCAAGGACTTGGCGCCCGATGACTATCAGAAGTATTTGAACCGCTCTGCGTAAGTGCCCCTGAGTATGCTCGAGTCTCCGTTTTTCACTTACCTTGCTTTATGTCCAGCGGCTGGCGCAACCTCTGGGTCCCTTCAGTAACCTCGGCCGACTTCTCCGGGTTCCTCGCGCCTAAACAAGCCAACGGCACGCTCTCCGAACCCGACTACGACCCGAAATCCTGCGGCGAATGCGAATGGAGCGCCTTTGCGTACGAAGCCCTGCCCTTCGAGTACAGCTGGAACATTCCGCACGATATGCAAACGCTCATCGCGCTCATGGGCGGGCCCGTCACCACCGAACGCCGACTCGACTTGATGTTCAAGCCCGGCGGACGCTCAAGCGACATCGGCACCAACGACATTGGCGACACGCTCTTCAATCCGGGCAACGAGCCCAGCTTTTCGACGCCTTTCTTGTACAACTATCTGGGCACGCGCCAGTGGAAGAGCGTGCTGCGCTCCCGCCAGATTGTCGACCAGTATTACAGCGACACGGCAAGCGGACTGCCAGGTAACAGCGACGGCGGCAGCTTGGACAGCTGGTTGGTCTGGCAAATGCTGGGCTTATATCCCGTCGTGACGCAGCCCGTCTATCTCCTACTTAGTCCGTGGTTCGATGAGTTGGAGGTGAAGCTGCCGAGTTTGGCAGGTGCGGGCCAGGGCGAGGGCACGTTGAAAATCACGGCCGAAGGACTGGCAGACGGCTACTATGTGCAGAGCGTGAAGCTGAATGGGGAGAGTTGGACTAAAAATTGGGTCAGCCACAAAGATATTGAAAACGGCGGGACTATTGAGTTTGTCCTGGGGGCCGAGCCGGTTGAATGGGATACTGGCGACGTGCCTCCTAGTCCGGGCCATGTCGAGTTGTAATACGTTTGCATGAGCAACAATTGAGCGTGGCCAATCCGTAAATCTGGTCACCTCACCTCAGTCGCGTGATCGAAGTTGAATTAAGGGTTTTGATTTTCTCATCTAGCTCCCAGACGATCCTCAAGATCCACCAAGCGGCCAGCTGTATTACATCCACGGCAGCTGGCTCCTCGCCACATAAGAGGCAAAGTCGAGAAGGGCTCAAGCTGCTCCTGTTTGATTCAATCCTGAACCTCCTCACAAGGAAGATTTGATTGCTTCTGATGCGGCTCTTTTCTTGAGATGTTGATTTGGGGGTATGTCATGCCGGGGATTTTGAACTAAATAAAGTCAATGAAACGCTGTGCAACTAGAGCAGTGCACTCCTGCGATGCCGACCCAAGTGAAATTAGTTGCCCGCAGCACGAGAAACAAATTGCTGGAAAAACTGTTTGAATCCCTTTTCACCCTTGCTGCTCAGAGCGAGGAGATATTCGTTGGCGCCCTGCTCATCGACACCAATGCTCAGGAGCTCTCCCCTTAGGCGTTCGAGATAAAGGTGACCACATTTCTTTAGGATTTCAATCTGCAGCGCAGCCAGCTCTCCAAGCACTCCACGTGCCTGGGCATCCTTCGTGTTGAAGCCACCGGTTGTGGGGATGGACCAAGCAAGGGGTGAGAATCTTGTCATAGCAAAGCTCTCGAACCCGGGGAGAGTTGGGCTGGGTTGAGCAGATGGATCATCGAGTGGGATGTCAGGACCACCCCAAACAGCCGTCATGCGGACGAGGACGGAGATGCCAAGTCGAGCCGTGGGATAGTCGCTTGGGTCGCGGGCAAAATGCTCAATGGTGGTGATGATTGTTTCGAAGGTGGCTTGGTTCGCGTTGCTAATGAAGACGGACGCCAAATCGTTGTTGAGGATGACGAGAAGAAAGTTGAGGTATTCCCGCCTCAATTCTGCCAACTGGATCTCGTCATCCGTTCCGTTGGTGGGTTCCGCGAGACCGGAGAAGACGCGCTGGAGCAGTGGGGTCAGGAGCGAGTCAAGCATGTTGAAGACTTCAGATTTGAATCCAAACACGACTTGCTCGATGAGCCGCAGGAATGTTGCCATCTCGTCCTTGGTTGAGCTTGGAGAAAGAAGTGCCTCAATCCAACGCGGAAGCTGTTGCAGCACGCGTGGGCCGAGGACGCCAATCAACCTGGAGAAAGTGAAACGAGCCGCTGTACGAATGGTGATTGAGGAGTTGAGCGACTCCAAAGCCATCAAGATGGCTTCCGACGCGCGGACGAATTCCTCCGAAACCTCTGGCGGTGGTGGAGGTCCGTGTGCACCAGGCATGGTTTCAACCAGCCCGCGGCCCAAGGTACCAATTGCCTCTATCAAATGGTGGACCTGCGTGATAGCGCGCTCATCGCCACCCTTTGCGGGTGCTAAGTTTTGCTCCAAGTCGCTGAATAAAGGGTTAAGCACCTCCCTAATGTAAATGACCTTGCTCTCAATGGGGACGGACTGAGATGACAGCATGTGGCCAATTGCTTCAAAGAGATAGAGTTGACAGTTGAAGGTGGAATCTTGGGATTGGCCGTTGTCCTCGGAAGACATGTCGTCATCATCCTCATCTGGAAGCTCGGCTTTGATCACCAAAAGGTCGGCGATCGCTTGAATGACTGTCTGGCAGAGTGGTCCAATGTGGTTGCGGAGAGGCTTAACGAAGCGTGAGAAGAGATACCAAGAACGGAGCCTGAGCCTCCGAGAGTTGCTGTGAATCAGACGGACGAAATTCTCGAGGACTCTCGGAATGAGAGAGGTATTCTGCTCGAAAAATGACGAATAACGATTGCAGATTTCCAGATACGTGGAGGGTATAATGGGGTACTGGTCGAAAGCGGCAACATCTCATGCAGGTTAGTTTCGAACATCTGCAAAAGACAAGGTACATACTAGATTCGACCATTTTGGCCATCATTTCAATCAATCTTGCTGCTGCGAGAGAAGAGGGTTCCCTCTTCGCGTACATGCCGCCGTTTCTAACTGCCAGCTCTCCAAACAAGAAAATCTCGTGGAGAGCCAGCTCAACATCCCTCCAGGTCATGCCGGAGTCGGGTTGGTCGAAACTACCCAAGATTCCGGCGATCTTGGTTGAGAGGGTCTCGATGTACAGATTCTCGTCGATGGCAGCAACCTGCTGTTGGAGAACGTGCAAACGCTTGCGCAATTCTTCAAACTCGGCCTCGTCCGTCTGCTCATCTTCCTCTACTAGATTCGCGGTAGAGTCGTACTTCATCTTCATGATAATTGCCTCTAGGATGGGGTGAAGCATGGCCGCGTAGTCCTGGGGCAACGCATTGTTGGTCTTGACAATTTTTCGGAAGTACGTCAGGAGATCTGTGAGAGAAGGAACCACAGTGGAGCAAATCTCATCGTATTCGTCCGAAAAGAAGCGCAACAAGTACGGAATGAAGATCCGGAGCAACTCATTGGCCTGTGCTTTGGTACTTTCGTCGGCAGAATCGCTGTCGAGAATCTTCACAATATCAGTCAAGGTTGTGTTGACGAGCTTCGCTACGGCCTCGGCCAAATCGTTGTCGTAAGTGGACACGGATTGGTCTGCGAGGTTCGGGCTGGCTATAAGCTGACCGACAACATTGCCCAAGTTGAGAAAACTGATCAGTTGGACCTTGTCAGACGCCTTCATCTTCTTTCCTACTGTTTCGGTGAAGGTATCGATGGCGGCATCCCGGACCCTGGCCTCGGGTACATCCGATGAAAGGACGCCCTGCTGACCGGCAATTTCGAAGAGATTGTTGAGCAAGGCCTCATTGACGACTAAGGATATGTCGATCCAGCTAACCCATTTCGCAATCGTCTTCAAACACATCTCTACTATGCCCAAATCAGTCTGCCTCCACTTTCCCAGGACCTCCTGCCACGATATCGAGATTTTTTGAGCATCCCTGCCTCTGATATGATCCTTCAATTCTTGATTGCGCTTAGATTCTTCAGGCGACCGTGACATGAGGACGTCCGCAATCTCATCGTGGACCGAACCAAGTAGGCGCAGGTAGAGCAGGGTGGTGGTGGGGTTGTTTGTGCCTATAGTCGCGGCATCTCCAGCGAGCGCCCTGAAGTCATCGAAGAAAGATGCCCATACCGAGGGATACAAGACGGTGAAGAGGTAGGTTATGGTTTGCGTGAGCTTGTTCTGAATGTGCGCCGAGTCAATAGCTTCCCCACTGCCGGACGTATAAGTCTGTCGGACGTGGCTCCAGAGGTTGTCCTTGATGATGGCCAGATTTGGTGGATCCAGCTGCTGGACAGCCAAGTTGACAATTTCGAGAGAGACATGGCGCACAACCTCGTCAGCCCGCGGACTCCGAGTGAAGAGGGCGAGACAGATCTGCCAAGCAGCGGTGGGTTCGGCTCGGAGCTGATTGAGGAAGTTGATGGCTTGCGTCTTTATCTCATTGTCGGCGGCGGGATTCCAGGCTATCTGGATGGCATTTTCAACCTGATATCATAGTAGTGTCAGCGGCGCGAGGGCGTTAGGAAATTTGTATGCGGTATGTCGAACCTGCGTCTCCATCCTCCGCCACCAAGGATGCTATGAGCTTGCTAGCACAGGCTCGGGGCTATGGTGACGTGGCACGAGCTCAGATTGGCAAAGACGTCGAGTTGGCCGGTATTGGAGTGTACCGAAGGAGTGCTGGCGAAGAACTAGTTGACGTATCTAGGTGGTCATCGGGCAGCCATGTGAATGAAGATGGAAACGGATGCAACGCTCGAGTAGAAAGCAGTCGCTGAATGGACGTGAGGTTGGAGCCAAGAGCCGAACAGCGCAGGGAGTGAATGGCTCTTGTGCGAAGAGATCAAAAGCGGATATCGAGGGTCGAGGTCGTGTGCGTTGTGTGGGTTAAGAAAGGCTGCCCTCGCTGTGATTCTCGGTGGGGTCTTGGCATCAGGCAAACGGCATTGACCTCATCTCCGCCTCGCCCGCACCGTCCAGGGCAGCCAGACCAACACCTCGACAGCCCTATCTTCTCGTCTCGCCTCGTCTCCTGCCGGCTCCGCATTCATCGTTCCGCCAATCCGGAATCTACCAACATTGGCCAATTACAGCACCAGTCCTGTGCTGAGTGTCTCGTCTCCATCCTTTTCTCATTTGCAATCCTCACGTATGAGGCTGACCAAAACTACCTTTTTTCTACATCGGACAAGACAGCAGACACCGCCAAGGGCACTTGCTCAATGGATACAGTTTACCAAGCGCTGCAAAAGCCATCGTTGGATTAAGCAATCACGCTCCGCTTCCTCTGCCTGCTAGGGCTTCGTTTTCCGGCTCAGCCCTAGGCATTCCGCCATCCCAAAAAAGACGTCAATCGCAGAGTAGACTCCACCAAACAGCTCCTGGCATGGTCCCATGGCAAAAACTGGTACATCCGTCAAACTGTGCACACCCTGCGAGTCCTCCACCGGCAAAGTTCCGTTGACCAGGAATCCACCCTTCTCGTCTTTGGGACTCGCATAATACCCTTCAGGCGTCTTGACGTTCTTCGTAAAGTTTGTCGCCGGCGTTCGAGGCCCGTCCTTCCGCACCTGGTAACTCTCATGCCTATCTGGATCTGCGCTTACACCCTGGAACAACGTGTATCGGGGATCCCAGTTGCTGGGGAAGTGAACCCCTTCTGTGTAGGTGAGATTTCCGGTTAAGACGTACTGACTGAGCCCACTCTTGTGGTAAGTGCCAACAGCAGCACGCTTGCGACGGTCGTCCTTTTGTTCCTGGAGGTACTTGGTGTCAACGCTGCCCATGACGTCAAAGCCATGGCCATGATCTGCGGTGACGAGCACCAGCGTATCCTTCAACTGGTCGGTGGCGTTGAGGCGTTCAACGACAGCTTTGACCGTGTCATCGAGCTCAAGCAGCTCGCCGAGCGCACGGTCGTAGTCCAAGACATGCATCATTTTGTCAATAGAAGCGGCTTCAGACATCATGAACCACCCTGCTCCATCGTCGGCACTCCGGGTCTGCAAAATGTCGAGAGCTTTGAGTGTCATCTCTTTGAGGCCAGGCTGATCCGTCGCGGCTTTGCCATCTCCACTCGGACTCTTGGTTTGATTAAGATTGTCTTGGTAGACCTAGAAAAAGGCATTAGACGGTCCTTTCAGTGTGGGTGTTGAGAACAGCTTACATTTCGATCCAGCCATTTTGCCATGTTAGAAGTTGAGAAAATACCCAAAGTCCGCTTATCAATCTTGGCAGACTCCAACTCGTCCTTGTTCAGTACTATTTGGTAGCCGGCTTTTTTAAACTCTTCATAGTAGTCCTTGTCTTCGTAAGTCTTTCCTCCTTTGGTTGAATTGTAGAATTGCTCTCCGCCACCTCCAAACAACACGTCTGGACCGGTCCAATTGACCCACGTGTAATTGGTAATGCCGTTCAAAAATGAGTCGACAATCTGCGGATAAAGGTCTCGGTCGCGTGTGTGCGCAGTCAGAGCTGCCGGCGTAGCGCTACGAAACATGGTCAGCAACTCTTCAGGAAGGGCCTCCCGCATTCTTACTCTGCGATGAATGCAGTGGAAACAATTCCAATGTGGCCGCCATGGATACGATGGAAAAGCTCAACGATGGTTTCCACCTTGGGATCATCAAAAGGGTCCTTGCTGCTATCGGCATACACGGAGAGCGCATTGACCGTGCTCTTGTGTCCCGTGTAGAGCGCAGTCGCCGAGTTGGCCGAGTCCGTGATAAAACTGTCTATGCTGTGGGTCATCTGATGACCGAGCATGGGAAACTTGTCCATCATCTAAGCTGTCTATGAGTATTTTACAATAGAACCAATTAGTAAGTGCTCACCATCTTCGTCTGGTATTTGCCATTGATGCTTTTGTGAGCAATTAGTCGCGCGGCAGTAATCATGTTTGTCGTCATCCCATCGCCAATGAAGAGGATGACATTTTTGGTTTTCCGTGCCTCATCAATATCACGCACTGTCCAAGTGGCCTTGGTTTCCTCGCCGTCATAGTACTTGAGCGTTGCAACATACTCGCCAGGCTCGTACAGAGCCACTTTGCGGTAAGCCTTGGCGGAGACTTCGACCACTGATGGTGTTTTCGCATCTTGGGCAAACAAATCTGGGCTAATTTAGCGCACCCGTGCTTCTAAATGTCTTAAACAGACAACTCTCACCTTCAAACCATGTAAAATTCCACCGTTCGAGTTTTGGCTCACTCACACCGAAGAAATCCGTGGCGGTCTGGGCTGGTCCTCCTCCCACCTTTTCGATGGTAAAGGTGAAGTTGTCGTCCGGCTCGCCTGGTCTTGCTTGTGACCCGTTTTGCGGCGCATGTACCTCGAGACGGATGTCGAAGAACTGCCCTGCCAAGAAGTCCGCCCTGCAGAATCAGTTCATGCAAGCTCCCTTGCGCCGTGTATGCCACGCTAGTCTGAGGCTAGCGAAAGCACTCACTGGTCAGGAGGAAAGCAGCAGCCTGTCGCGCTAGCAATCAGCCCACTTCAAATTTCACGAGATAAACGGGCGGCCAAGGCAGAAAGAAGTAGACAGGAAGAATCAACACATACCAAGCTTGTCACCACAAGTGCCGAGGCGCGAGAAGGTTTGCGCATTGCCCGACGAAACCAGCAGCGCCAGCGCGGTGGCGCCGCCGACGGCCACGGCAAACAGACGTTGGGTTTGATGCACCATGATGGAAGAATATGACCGAGCAAGAGGCACGATTGGTTCGCGGGGGCAAAAAGAGGTGTTAGTGCAAGGAACCAGAACGTTTCGAAGCAATCACGTCGAGGGTTCCCGCCGGTCGTGCTCTGGCAGGGGAGGGAGCAGCCGCGCTACCTATAAACATGCGGTACCTGACCTCCGCTGTCCTGGCGAACCTCCGTTGCATCTTCGCCCGCTCTGTTTGGAGAATTGACGCTTGCCTTGTGGCGCGCTGCCAAGCGGGCTGTGGCGTAGATTGTCTTTCGGGCGAGGAGCTTGACATGCCCAATGGAGTATATGTACCGTTTTTCCTAAGATTCCGCAAGCGAATGGTGACGCATTGATGGACGCGTGCATGTAATATGCCTCTCGACTGGACGGACCCCCCTACTGCTTGGCGCTTGCCGGCTGCTTTACCTCTTACTTTGCGTCAAGCGTGATTTCGGAAGAACAGTACAGCTAGGATAAGGAGTGTCAATGAGTGCGGTGAGCGCGGATATTTCGTAGTTTTTGTGAGCTGGTGATTAACCGGCTTTGTGTTTTGCCGCGGAAGTTCTCACGAACAGTGGTCGTGGAGACGACGTGATTGGCCAAGGATCGGGGACTTTGAGATGTGATGCATCATTGTCGTAAAGCAATCGATACGGAGAGTTCTCGTGCTGTCCATGCAGCCAGTGGCTTGGATGATACCCAGTCGTTTTTGTGCGCATTGGCGACACCACCAATAACGATGTCGCAATCTCCTTTGACAGTCTGGACCACACAAATTGGACTTCTTGAACGAAACACCAGTAGCTTAATGCCATTAAAAAACTGCCTTTTTGATAACGCGGAAAATATCGCACTTGCAGAGCTTCCGTAGACTAGGTCGGACATTAGTAGGACGGTCTCATATGGGCCGAGCGCATGAGAATTAGCACTCTATGGCTTCATTCTGAGGTAAGAACAGTCGATAGCGACGATTCGCAATGACGCGAAGACTGCTAACAAGGCGGCCCACTCGGGGTCACGACGCAACTGAATGGTAGCCAGAAAAGCAAAAAAGCCGCCCAGAAGACAACACAGTTCAAGGCTTTAGTGGAGTTCTCGACTCTGAGGAGAATCATGCACCTTATCCCAAATATGAAGACAACGACCAAGAACACGACTGCTCCAGAATTGCAGAAAAACGAAGCATAAGCGGGCGACTTTTGTGCCCTGAGGGCATTGCCGCGTCGGGAGTAGGAGAAAAGGCACCAGGACAAAGAAGCTCATCGAGCTTTAGGCACACTCATGCCGCGTACCAAGTTTCTTAGACGCCCCTTGACGCTAGGTAATGTTCTGCTGTTTGTCTTTGCCAGAGGAACTCACCGGGTAGACCATGGATTGAATACTCTTCTGTCAATACTTCATTTGAAAGATTACTTACAGGTATCACAACATGCTCTACATGATTCACATCTAAACTTCCACCTCTTCCCCAGCTTCCCGTCAGGCCTTGGTCGGCTTGAGCTCCTCGCCGTCCACCGCATCGCTCGACGTCTCCTTGTCCGTTCGTTGTCCCTCAACCACAACATCATCGGAACCGAAAAACGCCAAAGAGTCCTTCTTTTGTGTTGATCGGGTCCACCACAGTAGAACGGTTGTCCACAGCGCGAGAGCGATCGAGGTACCAATCATGGCCCACATACCGCGCTGTCAAAAATCAGTCCAAGAAGTTTGGCACGCTAAAGCAGCAGGGTCTTCGACTCACAGTAAACCACGGCGCAAAATTGGCCGAGTAAAATACAATTGCCCACCACGCGTTGATGACGTTGCTGCCCATGTTCATGCACGCGACAACCAAGCCCCTGAGCATGGCCTCCTCGCCTCTCATAGAGTCGTTGGCCCACGCAAAGAAGGTCGCCTGGCACGCGTAGACGCTGCCAGCCCAGTAGTAGGCGGCGAACACGAGAGACTCTTGGTCGCCGCCCTTGGACTTGGCTGCCAGTACCATGGCGCTTGTCACAATGCCTGTCAGGCCGATCCAGTAGCCGACGATCCAGCGGCAGCCGCCCAGCATGTCCGTAAGCGTCGCGAAGAAGAGTGTCGATACAATGCCAACGGCTGGCACACCTGTCGGGTAATCGTTCAGCTGTGGCACCGTATAGGAGCGCGTAGGCGAGCTCTTCATGTACAACGCGAGGAGTGTGTTGGAGCTGAAAGACTCGGTTTCGCCCGCAATGATCCACAGCAACATGAAGGCATATAGCGGGAAGCATGTCAGCGCGCGCTTCAGGAAGCGCCACGATAGTGGCGACGCATCATCGCCGTCCGGCTGGCCGTGGGCAGCGCCCACCTCGGCTGGGACACGAGAGCGAGCAAGGGCGCGCTCGCGCTCCGACAGATACGGCGCAGTAGTCGTGGCGGGCGTGTTGGGGAAGAGGAGATAGCCGTAGATCGCGACAGGAACAGTGATCAAACCGTCGATGATGAACAGCCATCTCCAACCCGTCAGCCCAGCTTTCAAATGCAGACTGCTCTGGATGCCTGTCTGGATGAAGCCGCCAAACATGGTTCCTGCAAGGCCGCTGGCCGTGAAGATGCCGGACCGCTTGCCCAGCTCGCGCGCTGTGTACCATGAGCCCAGTATGTAGTGCGTTCCCACGAAGGTTGTGCTCTCGGCGATTCCCTGGAAGAATCGGATTGCCATGATATGGGTAGGGCTGTGGACGCCGGCCGTCGCCATGGTGAGAGCAGCCCAGACGAGCATCATGGAGGGGAAGAAGAAGCGCGGATGGATATAGTGGAGCGCGAGGTTAGATGGGACCTGGCCTACGATGTAGCCACATGTGAATCTGCAGAAATGATTTGATTAGAATTTGCATAGGGAAAAGTTGGGGGAGTGTTCGTACATGGTGTTGATTTGGGTCAGTTGATTGCCATGGAAGGAGAGGTCCTCCTTCATGCCAGATACGTAGGCATTCGTCAAATTGGAGCGATCGAGCTTGAAACTGGTGAGTACGCGCGCGTATCAGGGGTATCTTGGAGGTTGAAGCACATAGTTGCAAAAGTAGCTGAGACAGCAAAAGGTGAGGATGAAGAAATCAATCTTTTGCACCAATTTGCGCTCCTCTTTCGAAGATTGCGAAGAGCGAAAATACGCCCCTACCGTTTCTGAAAAACCCATGCTCTTTCTTCGCCCGCTAAATGCCTCTTTTGCTTCTCCTTCGTCTTTCTACAACTCTCGCGAATGCGGATGCAAATATATTAAAAATCAAGGGATACCGGCCGTTTGCAGCACGCGTCTCGCAGTAGTTTTAAAGCCAGGTCTCTACTCGAGAGCCACACCGATAAACTGTGTCGACCAGTGAGGTGCTCGGCAGTTGACGAGGAGCGATAGGTTGATAAAGGGTTTCCCGGGGTTATGGTCGACGGCGAGGCACGCAGAATAAGCTTGCTGCTCGGTTTGGTACAGATGCGAGTCAGGAGGCCCACATTTCTAGTTGAACGTCGCGCGACGACGATGGATGATTGCTAGACACAGTCGAAGAAGGAGTTAAAGTTGTACGGTTGAGAGTGCCAGTCTCAGATGATACTGATGGCATTTTTGCTCTCCCTGAAGGATCCTCGTCTCTCCATAATCTGCAAGCGCTGGGTTAGCGCGGATCGGTGCGTTCACCGTGTGCCCTTTTCACTCGGCTGATCTACCTCCTCTTCTGTGCCTCCACCTCGCCCTGATAGCCGAATTCTTTTGCGATTCGCTAACCTTAAGAACGACTCGTTGTGACCAGGAGCTCAAAGCTGCGGGAGAGGCGCTCCATCAATCATCGAGCCGCATCGAACCCAGCTAAAGGAAAAGACCCTCTGCAGACTGCGCGGACGAGATCATAATAGACGCCGAGGGCTGCCGGCCTCTCAAGTGCTCACCCGGGGACCATGGTGGGATATTGCCTGATGACGCACCGATTGATACCCAACCATGCCTAGCACCCCGATATGCCGAGCCGGTGCGCCGAAAGTGGGCGGCTGTCCTGCTGTTACATGTCAACCACTCAACACAATATTAGAGACACTGTACGTCCCGGATTCCTCCCTCACGCTATTACCTTTTCATTGCGCTCACAATCATGCCAGGATCGTGGAAAGATATCGCCGCCAGAAAGCGCGCCGAGCTGCTCGACTCCATTCCTGAAGAATGGCGCATCCCCGCGGACATTCTCCCGCCCGAATCCCAGCTCGACGTGACCACATTCCCCGAGGAGTCGGGATGGTTCACCGCTGAGGAGCTGGAGCTTACCAATTCTTCGGCGACAGTTCTTCTGAACAGATTGAGGAGCGGCATGTACAGTTCCGAGCAAGTGACGAGGGCATTTTGCAAGAGGGCAGCCGCGGCGCATCAATTGGCAAGACCCTGAAATCCTCCTTGCGGGGTAGGACCCTGACACACGTCGCAGACGAACTGCCTCTCCGAAACCCTCTTCGACCTGGCATTGCGCACCGCGCGCGCCCTCGACGAGCACCTGGCTACCATCGGCCAGCCGGTTGGCCCGCTGCACGGCCTCCCCATCTCCATCAAAGACAATTTCCAAGTGCGCGGCACCGATGCGACTCTTGGTTTCTCATCGCTGGTCGGCAAGACGTCACCCTATAACAGCACTCTTGTAGACCTACTGCTTGCTGCCGGCGCGGTTCTCTACGTCAAGACCAACGTCCCCACCGCCATGATGATTGCCGAGACCGTCAACAACGTATACGGCCGCACAGTTAACCCACGCAATCGGAAATTAACATCGGGTGGAAGCTCTGGCGGCGAAAGCGCGTTGATAGCGTTTGGCGGCAGCTGTCTAGGCGTTGGCAGCGACATTGGCGGGTCTCTGCGCATCCCAGCTGCTTGCACTGGTCTGTGGACACTGCGGCCCAGTTCTGGTCGCTTTCCAACGGCCAAGACGAGGTCGGGACTGGCAGGACAGGAGGCTGTCATGTCAGTAAACGGCCCACTGGCGGCGGACCTGGATTCAATCATTGCGTATTCACAACGGGTGGTAGAGCTTCAGCCGTGGCTGGATGATCCGAAGTGCCTACCGATTCCTTGGAGAAAAATAAACATGCCGAAGAAGCTGAAGATTGGCGTGTTGTGGGATGACGACGTGGTGGCCCCAACGCCGCCGATACGAAGAGCATTGCAGGTAGCTGTGAAGAAGTTGAAAAAGGCGGGCCACGAGATCGTCGAGTGGAAGAGCGAGGGCATGCATGAGAGGGCTGGGAGGCTCATTGTAAGTTCTAGATGCTTCTCCCACAAGATCACGGGTATTTCTAAATCCACAGGCCCGCATGTTTGTCGCCGACGGCGGCAAATCAGTCCGTGCCCTCCTCGCTCCCACCAGCGAGCCCTTCCGCCCTGAAATGAGCACGTACGAAGACGCCGAGGAGCAGAGCGTCTATAACATGTGGCAGATCCACCTGGAGCGCAGCGACCTGCAAATGAAATACCTGGACCGTTGGAACGCGGTCGAGATAGACGCCATACTGTGTCCTACTGCTCCGTATGCAGCTTGTGAGCATGAGAAGTTCAAATATGTGGGATACACATGCGTGTACAACTGCCTGGACTATTCCGCCGTCAGCTTTCCCACTGGGCTCAGAGTCGACCGACAGGTGGACTCGTTCAGTGAGGAGGACCAGTCGCGGGAGGCACGCAATGAGTTTGACAAGACAACTAAGGACGAGTGTAGGAATTCCCATACTCCAATCGGAGGTGGTCCAACTAACGCGAAACTCTAGACAACGTTGAAGCAATCCACGGCCAGCCCATCAACCTGCAGCTCGTGGCGCGCCGACTCGAAGAAGAAAAGGTCCTGGCAATGGCCGGAACGGTGGCGGACGTGCTGAAGGCTTGATTGATATTGCAGGTTTGCTTGCGAGACACCCTCGTTGGTCTGGCTGGTCGCTTTGGCACGCGCCCATGTAGCTTTGGTTGATTGCGCCCCGCCTGTGGCTGGTTGTTTCTTCGCCATGTTTCTGTAATGCTTGGCTTCTGATGGCTGGTGTCATCACTGCAAAGCACTGATCTTTCCTTATCCGTGATGATGATTGCCTGTGGCTCTTGTCGCCTACCACTGACCTCCGTGTACTTGCATGAGTTCTTCAGGATATCCCGTAGGCATCGAGCTGCTTTCCAACTAAAGCTCCAACTCCAACTGCAACTTGATTCTGCCGACGGAGCCTGTCATCGATATCGACAGTTTTTACTTGTGCTCGTGGAGCATAAGAATCTTCTGCCCTACCGGCCTTGCACTTCTCCTCCCTTTCCGCTCTGAACCCCACAAGGAAAAATGAATGCAGGTCGCCGCAGAGCTCAGAAACCGATCATCTAGCATGTCCTCTGAATACTTTTTAACAGAGAGGGAAAAAGTAGTCTGCAAAACTCGCAATTGCACACGGAATGATGCATTATGAGTTTGTTCAGTAATGATGGCTTGTTGTCCAATTCGACAGTGCCTCATTATGTACGTGGAAAAAAGCTTCCGTGTGCTGATGTACACGAGAAGCTTTCACGCGCCGGAACCTCACCCATATCTTCTCCACCCGCGCTGCCCGGACTTGACACGTCGCATGAAACTTGGAAAGTTCCTGTCGAGATGCGCATTTGAGACTTTCCAAAAGCAAGTGGGGCCAACGGGCCCATCGTCGGCATAGTCCCTTGCGAACAGCGTCAGAAAAATTGCGCCGTCTCTATGCTTCTTGGAGGACCTACTTGTCAAACCACGTACCCAGGGTGCCGCGGTCAGAGCACAAGCCTCCGACTTGGATGCACTCACTTCGCCACCGCTCCTCTCCATTGAAAATGGACATGCTCGTCCACCAGATTTCGCCCTCGGAGGTTTGACGCACATGACCTATGGCATTATGAGTGCAAGGCTGTGCCATGGAGCACGCAACATACCTTTTATCGTTGAATGAGGATCCTGCACTGCGCCGTGTTCGTAAGATCTTGAATCTCCTTCAAAGTACACCTTTGGTAGCTGCTCTTCTCCATCTTGAGTGAGGGGCTCAATTCGTGTGACGTGGAGCCGGACGACGATGAAGCGTGTTGCTTGCGATTTTTGTAGAGGCGGTCGCGGCACCGTATTCGGTATGATGCCCTGGCCGAAGTTGAAATTGTAGAGATCAGTGTAGTCGAGGAAAAGGACGATCCTGAACCATGTCCCAGTGACGCCATACGGGTCTTGCTCATCCAGGGAAGGACTTGGCTCCTTGACCATGGGCGCTTCAGAGTGAGGGGATTCGGGCTCAGGGGAGGATTGAAGCGATTCCGCAATGGATCCCGGTAGAAAGCCTGGCTCCTGAAAGGTATTGGGCGCAGCCCCCGCAAAGGGAAGATGGCAAACCGGAAGGTAGGACCTTCCAAGAGTTTTACAATAGCGCCTTTGCTCGCAGGAAATGACCGTCTGGATGCAGCTCAACTTCATCCAGTCCACGCGGTGCGAAAAGTCGTCCAAGAAGGGGCCCCATGAGTTGCTTTCACGGTATCGGCGTAGATCGTAGACGCGAGATCGGGCGTACGCATGGACGGGGGCGCACGCATCGTAATCCGGGCCCATGTGTTCTGAGCATTCACAGTAAACGCCGTGGAGAACATGAAGTTTGGCACTCAGTTGCTCCAGATCCTTAGAAATTGCCGCACTCCTCGTGGCTCGGGGCCCAAGAGTATCGTGATAGAGCGAGAATTTGCATAGCAATGCGTGGTGATTGATTGAATCTGTTTCAAAGTGCTTCCGTAGCCAGCTGCGACTTTTTGACTCTGAATCTGGACTAGATGATTGCAAAATATGAGTGATAGTAGTGGCTACGATCTCCATGTTGTTTATCTGCCCATGGTGAGCGGGAATCTGATCTCTGTTCTACCAACACACCTTGATCTCTTCTTTATTTGATGACAAAATCTTGTGGATCTTCCATAAGCGTGAGAGCTCCTCTTGCCACGATTTTACGGTTAAAGATTGTTTCTTTGGATCATCCTGCATAGTCATAAGCAAGAGCCAATTACGCCAAAGTAAATCTCACAAATACTCTAAGGTGCACCTCTTTCCATAAGATCTCATCGCTGTTGATAAATTGGTGGAGGTAGCGACAGGTTTCGGAGAGGTGGGCAAGATCATCAGCTTGCGTCAGAGAGAAGATCAAATGTAGGAGTTCGTTTGACAAGTCCAGCAATGCGGGCATGGTTGCTTGGTGATGCTGATTATCGATCAGCAGGAGACGTGGTGCCAGTAAGTCGACTGACGATGCAGGACATCCAAAAAGAGCATTTGAATGTTGCAAGCGAAGTAGCAATGAACACGGACTGAGTATCGAGGGCAGACCGCAGTGGCTTCCGCTTGTCAAGAGCAGTAGTGGGGTTGTGTCACCTTGCCAAAATAGGGTTAGTCGGGGCACTTCTCCACATATGTAGCAGTCCAGGAGTGCATATCGACGTTCCCATGCAAGAGACATACTTAAACCTTGAAACATTTACTAGTCGCAGCTGGAGGAATTTCGCCCGCAAACAGTTTTGGACCGTTTTTAAGTACGCCATGGTATTTCTTTCGGCTTCATCGCGCCTGCAATTTCTGCAGAATCGCTCGAGCGAAGCTGCTGTGGAGCTTGGACACCTGGGCGGCAGTCGAATTCGGACAATGCCATACATGGCATCGTAGAGGGACTACGATTGCAATTTCAAGGCGGAAAACCAAGGTAGACTGGTTGTGGGTACTTCCACAAAAAGAAATACATGTCCAAGTACCAGCGTCACAGGGAATGAGGCACTGGTGAGCCACGCTCGCGAGAGCAAGTCCAAGTTCAGCAATAATGCTCGCGACTGCGGTGGAAAATCGAGTCTGCGATGTCGCGCAGCATTTCTAAGTTTTTGGAGGAAATCCACACACTTGACTCCCAGCATCCTTCCGGGTCAATGGTGTATCAAGACGCAAGTGGAGTGAAGAGATGCGAAGTACATGCTGTAGAAGCAGGAGATCGCAAGCTCAGGACAGCTATTCGGTGATCTATTGATATCCCATGACAAGAACGTCCAAGAGAGATAGCAAAGTGCTTGTTTGGCGATGATTGTAAGTCGGTTTTCTTCGTTCCCCCGTCCTTCCCATTCCACGCCTTGCTGTGTATTGGTAGAACGCCAATGAGATTCCTGGCGACCATTCGGCGAGATTCCGGTGCTTTCGCCGTGGCTTCGAGCGCTTTGAACGCTTGACAAGTCGTTGGTGAAGGTGATGGTGTTTCCGCTAGGAAGGTGATGGCCGGCCTGTTAGTGGGGCAGCCAGCTTCTTGGCGAAAGCGGTCATTGCTTCATTCTCGTCATCGTCGCCGCAGCTTCCAACGTGCCGCCCGACTCCTGCACCAACCCTCGCATCTTCATTCTGCACCACTGATCAGTTTGTCGACTTCAAGCCGCCTCTTTCGTGCAGTTTTATCGCAATCTCTACTGCTTTCCCTCTTCCAGCTGCCATCCCTTCTTCTCCATCTTCACGATTCCGCCCCACGGGCCGACAACGTCATCAAACACATCGCCCACGCCAACGCCGCAAGACAACCGGAACGGGTCAGGCAAGCTGGGGAAAAGGAAGACTTCCAACGGGGACCAGTGCAGTCCAAACAAAAAAATCATGACAGTAAGTCTTGTCCCGCTCCCTGCGTTGGCTTGGCCCTCCATTAGGGCCCGAGCTGTGTTGCGGCATCAAGTCGCCATGTTTACAAGAAACTCCAGGACAAAATGCAGATCGACGACCCGCAAGCTGCGGCCGAGCAGCTCAAGGATGGCCCTGGCGAGATCGACGAGTCGCTTTACAGCAGACAGCTGTACGTCCTGGGACACGAGGCTATGAAGCGCATGGGTTCTTCCAACATCCTCATAGTCGGGTTGAGGGGTCTGGGTGTCGAGATTGCGAAGAACATTGCGCTTGCAGGCGTCAAGTCTCTAACTCTCTTCGACCCCAAGCCCGCAACTATTCAAGACCTCTCTTCTCAATTCTTCCTCCACACTAAAGATGTTGGCAAGCCGCGCGCCTCTATAACTGTTCCTCGGGTTTCCGAGCTGAACCCCTACGTACCCGTTCGCGAGCACGCGGCCACCGACCTCACTTCAGACTTGAACCTGCTGAAGCAGTACCAATGCGTCGTCCTTACCGACACGCCCCTTCGCGACCAAATCCAGATTGCAGATTTCTGTCACCAAAACGGCATTTATGTCGTCATTTCGGATACGTTTGGTCTCTTCGGGCACGTCTTTACTGATTTCGGCAAGAACTTCACCTGCGGTGATCCGACAGGCGAAAACCCTACCAATGGAATTGTTGCGGCAATCGACGAGGGTGGTACGGTTTCGGCGCTAGACGAGACCAGGCATGGCCTGGAGGATGGTGACTACGTTACATTTTCGGAGTTGGAGGGTATGGAAGGTCTCAATGAAGCTGCTCCTCGAAAGGTCACCGTCAAGGGCCCGTACACTTTCAACATTGGCGATGTTTCCGGACTGGGTCAGTACAAACGCGGTGGAATGTTCCATCAGGTCAAGATGCCAAAGATCATGGACTTTGAGCCCCTCAGCCAGCAGCTGAAGAAGCCCAAGATCTTGGAATCAGACTTTGCCAAATTTGACCGTCCGCCGCAACAGCATGTTGGTGTCCAGGCACTTCACGCGTTTGCTGAGCAGCATAACGGAGTCCTTCCCAGACCGCATCACGAGGGAGATGCCGCTGAAGTTTTCAAACTTGCCCAGAGTCTCGCTGGCGAGGGAGAGGACAAGGTTGAATTGGACGAAAAGATCATCAAGGAGCTGAGTTACCAGGCCCAGGGTGATGTAAGCCCCATCGCGGCCTTCTTCGGTGGCCTGGTCGCCCAAGAGGTCCTCAAGTCGGTGTCCGGCAAGTTCCACCCCATTGTGCAATGGCTCTACTTTGACTCATTGGAGTCACTCCCAACTTCGACTACGCGGTCCGAGGAGTCTTGCAAGCCGCTCGGCACCCGGTATGACGGCCAGATTGCAGTTTTTGGTAAAGAATTCCAGGACAAGCTCGCCAACGTCAAGGAATTCTTGGTTGGAGCCGGGGCGATTGGCTGCGAAATGCTGAAGAACTGGGCGATGATGGGTATCGGCGCTGGACCCGAGGGCAAGATCTGGGTCACGGACATGGACCAAATTGAGAAGAGCAACCTCAACAGACAATTCTTGTTCAGATCCAAGGATGTTGGCAAATTGAAGAGCGACTGCGCTGCAGAGGCCGTGCAGGCCATGAATCCCGACCTGAAGGGCCACATTGTTACTCTCAGGGAAAGAGTGGGCCCCGATACCGAGCACATCTTCAACGAGGACTTTTGGAACAACCTGACCGCTGTCACTAACGCTCTTGACAATGTCGAGGCTCGCGCATATGTGGACCGTCGCTGCGTCTTCTTCCGTAAGTCTTTGCTTGACAGCGGCACTCTCGGCACCAAGGGCAACACCCAGGTTGTTCTGCCAAGCATCACCGAGTCATACTCCAGCTCCCAAGACCCTCCGGAGCAGTCTTTCCCAATGTGCACTCTCAGGAGCTTCCCCAACCGGATCGAGCACACTATTGCGTGGGCAAAGGACCTCTTCCACAGCTACTTTGTGCAGCCTGCAGAAATTGTCAACATGTATCTCACGCAGCCCAACTATCTTGGAAGTGCACTGAAGCAGTCGGGCAATGAGAAACAAACTTTGGAGACGCTGCGCGACTTCCTTGTGAAGGAGAAGCCCCTGACCTTTGACGACTGCATCATTTGGGCGAGGCAGCAGTTTGAGAAGCAATACAACAACAATATTCAGCAGTTGTTGTTCAACTTCCCCAAAGACTCGACCACGTCGAGTGGTCAGCCTTTCTGGTCGGGCCCCAAGCGCGCTCCTGACGCATTGAAGTTTGATCCCAACAACCCTACACACTACAAGTTCATCGAAGCGGCAGCGAATCTGCACGCTTTCAACTACAAAATCAGTCCAAAGGGTATTAGCAGGGATCAGTACATCAAGGTGCTGGAGAACATGATCATCCCAGACTTCAAGCCCGACCCTGGGGTCAGGATCCAGGCTAGTGACAATGACCCGGACCCGAATGCTCAGCAGGGTGCACAGGACGATGATGGCGACCTCCAGAAGATGGTCGAGTCTCTCCCTCCACCCAAGTCTCTGGCCGGCTTCAAGCTCGAGCCCGTGGAATTCGAAAAGGACGATGACACCAACTACCACATTGACTTCATCACAGCGGCCAGCAACCTACGCGCAGAGAACTACAAGATCCAGCAAGCTGATCGCCATAAGACCAAGTTCATTGCTGGCAAGATCATCCCGGCCATCGCGACGACGACGGCACTCGTGACTGGTTTGGTCAACCTTGAGCTGTACAAGGTCCTAGATGGCAAGACCGATATTGAGCAGTACAAAAACGGCTTTGTGAACCTTGCGTTGCCATTCTTTGGCTTCAGTGAGCCCATTGCCAGCCCCAAGGGCAAGTATCAGGGACCGAACGGCGAGGTTGTCGTTGACAAGCTGTGGGATCGTTTCGAGGTCGAGAACACTACTCTACAAGAGTTCTTAGACGGCTTTGAAAAGAAGGGGCTCAGTATCATGATGATCAGCTCTGGTGTCAGCCTGCTGTACGCGAGCTTCTACCCTCCCAACAAGCTAAAGGATCGACTGCCGCTCAAGTACGTATTAGATCATTGTAATTTTTATCACTTACTAACACTATATTCAGACTCAGCGAACTCGTTGAGACCATTTCCAAGAAAAAAATTCCTGAACACCAGAAGAACGTCATCTTCGAAATCACGGCAGAGGACATGGCGGAGGAAGACGTTGAGGTTCCCTACGTGATGGTGAAGCTGGGCAGATAAATGCTGGAAATGGCTTAGATTTTGAGATAGCTGGCTGGCGTCGTAAATAGACTTGGGACTTTGCAGAATCAAGACAAACAAGCAAAAGCGAAAGCCCTTCGATGTCACGAATTGCGAAATTGGGACAGAGCACGTGACGCGGGGCAGTTTGGGATGGCCTATCGGAGGAGCATCGGAGTTGCATTACCAAGCAAGTGGGCTATGACACAACAGGCGGTGCCACTGCCGCTACCATGCCACTTGCTCGTGCTTCGCCTTGAACTTCTAATGAGATATTGCCAAGCAACACGCCCACGATCTCCTCTCGAACTGCTTCAAACTGTTGCAGCGAAACATTCAATCCTGCAGCTTTTTCACAACCTCTCGCGACAACACCATCTACAGTCTCTCGCCACCATGGCGCCCTCGCTCGAAGAACCCATCGCGCCCACCATGACCGATGGCGCTGCCGCCCTCGAAGCGCCTTTCAAGGCTGCACCGAAGCTTGTCGCTCCTGAGCCCGAACACTGTCCTGGCCCGGAATCGCAGTCAGCTGGCAAGGCGGACTCGTGCGCCGGATGTCCCAACCAAGCCATCTGTGCATCAGCGCCCAAGGGACCCGACCCAGACATACCAATCATTGCGCAACGTCTCGAAGGTGTCAAGCATAAAATACTCGTACTCTCAGGCAAAGGCGGCGTGGGAAAGTCAACTATGAGCGCCATGCTCGCTCACGCCTTTGCCGCGAACCCGGCCAGCAGCGTCGGCCTCATGGACACGGACATATGTGGCCCCAGCATACCAAAGATGATGGGAGTGGAAGACGAGAGCATACACATGACAAGCACTGGTATGGAACCCGTGTGGGTCAGCGACAACCTTGGAGTTATGAGCGTACAGTTCATGCTCCCCAACCGCGACGACGCGGTCATCTGGCGTGGACCGAAGAAGAATGGGCTCATAAAGACATTTCTCAAGGATGTTGAGTGGGGAGAGTTGGATTTCTTGGTGGTAGATACACCGCCAGGGACGAGCGACGAGCATTTGAGCGTCAACAGTTTTCTGAAAGAGGCGGGTGTCGATGGCGCGGTACTTGTGAGCACGCCGCAAGAGGTCAGTCTGCTGGACGTACGGAAAGAGGTGGACTTCTGCCGGAAGGCGGGCATCAGGATACTCGGCATAGTGGAGAACATGTCGGGCTTCGTATGCCCAGGCTGTCGGTACCAAAGCCAGATTTTCAGGCCAACGACCGGAGGTGCGAGGAAAATGGCGGAAGACGAGGGAATCCCTTTCCTCGGCGCTGTGCCTCTAGACCCCCGAATCGGCATGGCGTGCGACTACGGAGAAAGTTTTTTGGATGCATATCCGGATAGTCCTGCGTGCAAAGGCATCAAGGAGGTTGTGCGCAGGGTTGGAGAAGAGATCGGGTATACAGCAGACGAGGTTCTTCCCGAGGATATGTAGAGAGAGGATATTCGTCTTTCTACGAGATTACGGAATTTGTAATTTGTACAGCGGCATATGGAAGGCGTTTGAGTTTGGCTTTTCGTCTGGATGGATTCGACAGTATACCCATGGCAGTTCTACCTAGCATGCACTTGAAAGGAAGCATTTCCATGCTACATCAGCGCGGTGTTCGTTAGCTTTCGGATGGTTTTGCCTCAATACTAATAAGGCACCAGTCGCCCTGCGGTATCCCACACCTCACCAAGGCCGAACGAACTCAGCGGCGGGTACCAATTGCCATCCGCACCTCCCTCGCCCACACAACTCCCTTGCTTCTTTACATCTTCACTGCCTGAATCGTTCATCAATGCACATTGAGAAAATCGTCCTCGTTGCCCGGCTGCCGTGGCCTTACACACGCCAGTCCATGCCTTCGGCTTCTTTCTACACGACTCCACGTCGATGGCTTGCAAACCTGCAGATGCAAATCTACGTGGCCTCGCATTGATGCATCACGCGGGCCACGCTCTCCCTCACCAACTCCTTGTTTGCAGCAGAATTAACATTCAATACCTTTCAATCGCCTCTCTCTCTCTCTCCTAATTCTTCACCACTATGCATAAACTCTCTGCTGAGATTGAACACCGCCGATATTTCTTAACCACATTCTATTCGCTTCAATCGAGTTTCTCACCTCGGTGCAACCCGGATCCTACTATCAGGAAACGTCATGTTGCCGACGCTGTCACCCACACATCTCGGCAATAATTTTCAGGCGCCTCCTCAAACCAACGACGGCGCCTTACATGATGAACCCAGCTCACCTCGGAGACATACCCAACATGATCACACAAGCAACACCAGATCACGGCCCAAGCTATCGAGCAACATTCGATCAGCCTCTGCTTCCGAAGCAGCATCTCCAACTTCTTCATCGAGCAACTACAAGATTATGAAAGACGTGGCCCGCAAGGGCTACTTGGAGGATCGTTATCGAGTCTACGGTGCTTACCCTACAGACGAAGAGCGTAGGGGAGGTAGCGTACCTTGCGAGTCAGAGAGCGATGTCCCCACTCTCGAAATGACACCCAAAGCACATCAAAATACACTGTCAAATTCAGCCCCACCCTCGGCCAAAGCCAGAGAGAAAAAGAGCCTGACCCTAACAGTTTCCTTTGCAAGACTAAAGGCAGAGTATGAATCAAAAAAGGCTCAAGGCGAGGCGATCTTGCAGGATGATGCGAGATTTAAGCGCGCAGAGATTGAGGAGAGAAGTCGCCTGGATAAACTAGACAAGGAGACTACCCCGCTAGAGTCTCCAGGCAAGACAACTGCTTCCGCACAGGGAAGACACGGGATCTTTGGAAACACTCGGGCAAGTCTGCAGAAACCATCCCGGGAAACGGAAAATGGTCAAAAAAGCAGGCTGATGGAGGCTGAGAGCCGCGCATGGGAGTCACCAACACATCGTGCAGCAGAGACCCGCGGGCGCATCCCACTTCGCGAGACAATTGCTGAACTCAGAGAAGTTCACAGGCTGCCACGCTTACCTGATGCCTATAAAATGTCACGCTGGTGGGATGGCTGTGATGTTGACCCGTCCCCGGAATTGATGGCTGAGCATTGGAAATATATGGAGCAACTCGCCAACGAGGGCAAGGTAGACTTTCAGACCAAAGTCGGTCAGCTTCGGCAGCTATCAACCGAAGAAAACTTGTCACCCTCATCACTACCGGCCACAACCTCTAAAGATCCTAACGCTCGCCCAAGCCCCAACCGCCGGCCTCGATCGTCCCGGGACGTCTCACACGCAAAGCAAGCCTATATAGATTCCGAGACCGGGGAAGTCGTGATTTCTCAAGATTTTCTCGAGAAAAAGCTTCGTGAGTTGGCTGGAGAACTGGGCATCACTGCGGAGATTACGGTGCCGACAGTCCGGGCCAGAGCTAAGAGAGCTGCCCAGCCAAGGGGCAAGATCAATTCTGCTCAAAAGCGTGCTAATGAGGGTCCACCAGAACATGATACTGAGACGTTTGCAAAGAAGGTCCGTCTGGACTCAGGTATCAGTGTTAGGGACAATGATGAAAGCGACGGCAGCTCGGACATCGACAGCTCTGGAAATGAAGAAGTCGACAAAACTCGGGAGTCAAGAGAAAGCAGCGCTGCATGGGTCCGCAGATCAAAGCGGCGGATCGGCGATGGAACGCCTCTCTATCGAGCGGACAGGCACCCCGGTGACCAGTTTTTGAAAACGTCTTCGCCCAAAGCAAGAGCTGAGAGTCCTGTCAGCAGCAGTGAAAATGAGATCAAGGACGACGAGGTCGTTGTGCGTTGGCCAACGAAGTCGCCCCCTCCTTACCCTCCTACGCCCTTCAAGCTCATGCTGGCGAAGTATCCTTCCAGCAGTACCACTCCCAAGAAGTGCGGCCGACAGCCAGGTAGCCGAGTTGTCAACGGGAAAGTAGTACGGCCATCTGAAGATACCACTCCTGTTAGTCCCAAGAGCCCTGCTGAGCACAGTTCGAAGATGACCAGCACAACCACGCCGACATTTAAACACCCGAAAGTCTATTTACCTGCGACGAGCAAAACACTAAAGAGGACTCCTATCCCGTCCGAGAAGGTCCGAACTATTGCGATCAACTCGAAGACAACTTCGGATACGGGCATCAAGAAGACGCCTGCACAAACAATCCCTCGCAAGACTGCCAATTCACCCACCGCAGCGAAGACTTCTGCTGCACGGTCTGAGCCTAAGAAGATCGACGTGGAATCCTTCAAGCTGAAGTCTTCAAATTCAACTACTGTCTCCAAGAGCACAGCTGCACGATCCGCATCGAAAAATACCACTACTAGTTCATCGAACTCCCAGAAGTCCAACAACTCTATCGCAGCACCGGCTCCGATGAGAGTCTTCAGCGGTTTTCTTCGTGGAGACACCGACAACGAGCTCGAGTCGCTGTCTAAAGTGTCCATACACAGCGGCCATGGCGAAAAGAAGAAATTCTCGTTTCGTCTGCCGCCTTGAAGTCCGACTCCCAACCTCCTGAAGGCTCACGTCTGGAAATGCGTCTCTTCTGGCCGTGAGCTCCAACGGGGTTACAATAGAGAGATAACAGAAGAGGAGTTGAGTGCTCTCAGAGCGGTGCCGCAAACGCCTGCCAAAACCGCTCTTTTGGAATTCTTTTCACTCTCCTGTACTGATTGCCGCTTAGCTCATCTCAGGACAACCTCATTTCACGTCACTCACCTTATATCTACCCCTTGATTTTATCTGGCTTTGGAATTACGCGGCGTCCAGGGGAAAAGCAAGAGTGAAGATAACCCACATGATTTTTGACTTCCCTGCTTGATTGCTTTCACGGTTTCTATTCAATCAGTTTGGCGCTTCATACCCTCCAAACCCTTTTGCTCTGGCGTTTCCATGCTTTTACGACTCATGATTAGAACTACACGACAACTATCGACTATGACTTTACCAACGACCGGCGTCAATGAAAAAGGACGGAATGGGCTGGGTTGGTAGGGACGCGATATGGCTTGACGGTGGAGCAATTGCAACGGAGCAGGGGTGGTGCGGCGCTAAGCGCGTCTGATTTAGGCTCCCACAATGACTTACGTAAAGACAGGTGCTATTTGGCTATTTAAATCGGAACCAGTTGGTTTAGAATCGGTGGGAGAGGGTTGATTTGTGCTCTCTTCCGCCTTTGGCATTTGCGCGTCCCATTGCGATGGGCTTCCGCGTTTTCCGAGCCAGCGAGCCAGTGAGCTGGAACCCATTCGTCGCGCGCACTGCAAGGCATCCGTGAATGGAAGCATGCTTTGAATCGCTCCTCTGCTTGTTGGCGAGTGTAGGCGCGGGACTCGCACACGACATACGCATCTCAATTCCAAGACGGGGCCTGCAGGGGTGCTACAATGCTCCCTCTGGCCATCCTTCAGAAACTCGAATGCCTTGAGTTTTTTGGGTCGCATGGCACTTGAATAATCCATACGCATGCACATTCCGAGGTCACTGTTTTGAAGACTTGCCCTGCCTGTGCTGTGCCACTTTGGCTCAAACCCCCCCCCACAAAGATGACTGTAACGAAGGAAGAGTGTTGGGGCTGAATCGTGCTTTTTTTGTTTTTTGTTTGTTGATTCTGTGTTTTATTATGGGCCGTTCGTTCAGTTTCGGTGTTGTGAAGGTTTTATGCATGGGAGATGTGTTGGTTGCAGCGAGACAAAGATGCTCCATCGATTCACGCATGAGACCATGGCTCTCGGAATGTGCGAGTTGGCTGTCGTGTCGTTTACAGGTTCGGATGACTGACTTCGCTTCCGAGTCTGTCTTGTCGAAGACGTGAGCACTCGAGCCTTTTCTCTGTCGTATGAGTCCCACAGTCGGTGGGTGAGGACACATTAACTTCAAGACTTGTCCCGAACGTAGAGCATGCAGGGAGCTCTTTAATGGCCAAAGGAATGTAGATAGCGGGGCATTTCAATATATCTTGAGGAACCCCTAAGCTAGCGCTCCAAGGGCATTTCTCTTTCTTTCCTTTCGATTCCCTTTCAACGGCTTTCTTTCCCCTTCTCATTCCCCTTCTCACACTTGCATGACAAGATCACGTTTCTTCCCTTTTCT
>JAIFKG010001626.1:0-24011 GCA_020351975.1 Phyllosticta ampelicida
AGAAGAAGAAGAAGAAGAAGAAGAAGAAGAAGAAGAAGAAGAAGAAGAAGAAGAAGAAGAAGAAGAAGAAGAGGAAGAAGAGGAAGAAGAGGAAGAAGAGGAAGAAGAGGAAGAAGAGGAAGAAGAGGAAGGAGACGACGACGAAGGAGATGGAGTGGCCGAAAAGTGAAAGAAAGGGGGCATACAAGGTATTGTAAGGTGGGTTCAAGCAGATGAAAGATGGTGTTGGAGCACGGTATGCAAATGGAAAGGAGAGGTCAGTGACCGGGCCAGGTCAAGGCTTGGAAATGTGGCTTCGTAGCGTACGTACTATACCACGCAGCCCTTGGAGCATGAGCAACAGGCTGATATCCAACTTTCAAGGCCAACCCGAAGTCAGTGATGAACTCCAATCGGCCGTCGTGATGCAGCCAAGTTCGGCTTTGGGCACAGCAGATGATGGCTCCCGGGCAACACACCGGCTTACTTGGACGGCTCTGTCGTAGGAACCTCAACGTGAATCTCGCGCAAAATTAATCCATGTGAGGTGTTAAATGGTCAGAGTTGGGCGGGTGGCTCCGTGAAGCTCGACCACGGGTGATCCACATACTATGCATGTTACCTCATCCACCACCGTCTGCTCGCCTTATTCCCTCAACACCATCGCCACCTTCTCTCCCTTGTCTCCCTCGTCCCATTGCGACGCTGCTCCTTGACCGCCTGCTGCTTTTTGATGGCTCGCTTTCTTGCTTGGGTTGCTCCGCCGCTGCTATCCACTTATCCGCTCAACACCATCATCATCAGCTTTCGTCGCGACGCTATCCTCTGGCTCTTTTTCGTTGCCTGCGTGTTTACTTGATTGGATCGGTTTGCGCCGCCAACGCCACGATGGCCCTCTCTGTGGTAAGTTGAACACGTCATACCCTCACGCCGCTTCAAAGACTGGGAGGTTCCATGATCTTGCGCCTACGGCGTTGACTGGAGCCTCCAAGACTTTGAGCGCGCGGCTCATGAATGCTCCAGGGGAGTATGCCATTGTTCATGACTGAGCGTCCATGATCTTGCGCGTCGACCCTCAAAAACGAAGCACACGCTGCTCTCAGGGAGCATTCAGGACCTTGCGCCTTGAGGAGTAGACCGCGAAGTCCGAGCATTCAGAGCTGATGGCCACGCAGAAGCCAGTCCTTTTGAGAGCCCCTTTACTGTCGTTTCTCGTCTCGCTCGCCGCCGCCATGGCGCCGCGAAACATCTCTTTTGAGCTGGTTCCGCCTGACGTCCCCGCTCTCGTCTGTAAGTTCACCAAGTGTTTGCAACCGCATTCGAATGTTCATGGACACCGCGCAGTTAACCTTGACGCTCTAGCCTCTGCCCTCATCCCCCCCTCCGCCGTCGACCCGCAGCTTGGGCTCATGACGCCAGCCCTCGGATTGCCGTTTGGGCTCTCCGAGAGCTTCGCCGTCGCCGCCAGCAGCAGCAGCACCACCACCACCACCACTGACGACGACACCTCCCCGTCTGCGACCATCACCTCCGCCTGGTACTCCCCCTGCTTCTCCACCATCTTAGTGACCTCGGAGGTTGAGGTCACTCAGACCCTCGTTTTCGACCACACCACGGTCCTTTTGACGGTTGGCTCGACTTTGGTGTTGACGGAGACGGCGGCGGTCCCAATCACGGCCACGGCCACGGCCACGGCCACCGCAATCCAGCAACACACGGAAACGGCTGTTATGCACCGCACCCTGACGGTGCCGGATTTCGAAAAGTCCCCGGACGCCTCGGGGTCGACCTTGCAGACGGTGGTTTACTCCACCATAGAGGTGTTGCAGAGTCCCGCGCCCCTCAAGCCCACGATCGCGCCGCCAGCTGCCACCGCCTCGTCCTCGTTGCCGTCCCGCAGTGGCCGTGATTCCAACACTTTGCTGGTCGTTGGCTTGTCCGTTGGCCTGGCAGTCATCCTCGCGGCCGTCATCGTCCTCTCGGCCCTCTGTTTTTACTTCCGCCGACGCTACCGGCGGCGGATTCGTGACCACGAGCTCCACAATTCCGCGTGGCAGTCGGCGGCCTTCTCTCTGGTCGACCTCGCCCGCTCAAGGCTCGGCAAAACGGCCGACCTTGCCTCCTCCGCCTCCTCCCCCCCTTCCAACCAGGAAGAAGGCGTTGGGGATACCTCCCGCGAGAAGCCAACGCCGCCGACCCTTCGCACTGCCGGCGACCTCCACTCTGCGAATCTGCCCCATCGTCGCTCTAGGTCCGTCCACTCGGGCTACCGCAACGCGCTGCCCACCCCCCTTGAAGAGCATCAGGGCGAGGAGGAGGAGGAGGAGGAGGAGGAGGAGGAGAATCCGTTCCTGTCGCCCGAGGAGAAGGCCGCCCGCTCGCCCCACAGGCACGACCGTCCTGAATGCAGGAAGAGGAGTCGGCCCATGACCATCCACCATTGACCACGCGTCGGGGGACGGCCGAGCGCGTGTACATCTAATCGGGGACGCGAGCGTTGAGCGTCGCGGTCGGTCGCGCTAGCGCCGTCATGGACGACATGGGGCGCCGCGAGCAGGCGCGGCTCCTAAATCACGAGGAGTTGTTCCTCGCTCAGGTGGAGGAGAAGCGCGAAGAGCGCAGCAAGCGTGCGTAGAGGGACACGGGGTTGCCGATTGACGAGGGATGATCGGATTTTAATGCACGCAAGACTTGAATAGACTTAAACTGGGGGCGGCGGGGGTCGTCGGGCTAGAGCGTAAAAGGTTGAGGGGATTCATTCTTGGGTTCTTGGATTTTTGAGTCGTCGGGTTGAACATGTACGGATTAATCAGGGAACAGAGCGGGCTTTTTTTTTTTTTTTTTCTCTTCTTCTCTCTCTCTCTTTCTTGCTTTCTTTCAGACTCCAAAGTGCAAAGAGCGTGCGCTCGGTGACTCCCCGGGTGCATGAAAAAAGAAAAGACTTCAAGACTCAACTGAGACTTCAAGCAGACCTATGAAACGCCTCAACACCACAGACACCGTATCCGATGCTCTTGAAAAACGGCTTTTACCCCTCTACTCGTCTCACAACCGGAATCACCAACCCCTCCTCTTACCCCTCTCATCCCAGCCCTTCTCCTTCTTCCTCTCCCTTTCCCTTTCGTGTCTACGTCTCTTCTTCTGCAAAGCGCGCTCGGGCTCTGCAACAGCCTCGACACGCCGCTTTGCTCTCCTGCCCTCGCGCCTGCTCACGACGCCTTCGCGCACGACGCCCATGGTCTTGACAAAGACGCCAGCGCCGACCTTCTTCTGGACGAGCGCCAGAACCTCGCTCGCCGACGTGACCAGCGCCTTGTGCGCTTCCGCGTAGCTGTCAGCCGCCGAAGTGGTGAGGGAGTGGAGGTTGGAGGAGGCGGGTTGCGGCGCGGATGGATCCGTCAGGACATGCAGCGGGTGCAGCAGCAGCGGTAGTTGCGGCTCGTATGTCTCGGTCGCCAGATGAGACAGCAGCGTCGCAAGGAGCGTGATCGCGGTCTGCTTGGGAACCAAGGACGCGCCGGTGCGAGGTTGGCCTTGTATGGTGGGTGGTTGGCGGCGCAGAATCTGCGAGAGACGATGCAGGAGGTGTGATAGTGCGGTTGGTGACGATGAAGTCGTCGTCTTCTTTGCGATTTCCGTCGCTTCAGCGTCGGCCTCTTCTTCGTCTTCGGAGGAAGACGACCCAGCGTCTTCATCCTCGCCGCCGTTTTGCGCGCCATTCGTTTTGGCGACAGGCTCGTACGGCAGATTGTTTGCACCGAAGCAGCGGCCGAGAAAGACGACATTGCGTACGATTTGAGTTGCCAATTCCTTGCTGATTCCGGGGACCCGAAGCATGCGCATGTGTGCGCGCAGCAGCTCGAGCATGTCGGCCCCGGTGAGCTCAATCCCGTTGGAGCCGGCAAGTGGTACATTTTGAAGACCATTTTCTTTGTTGAAGCTGGCAAAGTCGGAAAAGAACAGTCCGATTAGCTTGGCCGCAGTGAGCTTGACCCACGCGTGCGGGAAGAAGAGGCACTTCGTGACCAGGCCCCAGAGCTCTTGTTTGTCTGTGGAAAAGGCCGCGGTGGGAGAGACCTGGCAGATTTTGGCGAAGCATTGCAAGCTGTAGTAAACCAATTCCCAGTCAGCATCGTCTTCCTGCTCTTGTGCCTCTTCTATGATGCCTGGCAAATGCTTGAGCAGGTATTTAATGTCCTTGGGCCGGCCCTCCTCATGCACATCGAGGTGAAGCGTGTAGCACTGGATGCCCAGCCTTCTTTTCAAAGGGACATCATCATGCTCGATCCACGCCTTCAGCATGCCCGTGAACCTCTTCGACCTATCTGCGTCGGCCCTTTCAAACACCTTCTTGATCAAGAGACCCGCCATTTCCCGGCAGTCTTTGTCGTCATCGTTGACGAGTCTCAAGACCAACGGCGCAAACACATTTTCTGCCACTTCTTGCACGAGCTCTTCTCCGACCTTGCTCAGCAAAAGGTGAATCGCCTCCATCACACTCTGCCTTCCCTCCTTGTGCTTGTAGTCCAGGTTCTTGACCAAAAAGGCCATTTGCTTGGCGAGCCGGTTTTTGGTCTGAGGGTATTCCATCAAGAACTGATAGTAGACACCACGAGCCAAGTCCCTAGCTGTACGAGTCTGGTTCGTCACCATAACTGTGGAAACAGTGTCCAAAATCTCGTAAACCTCAGCAATGATAATCTTGCGCGCTATCACAGCTTTGAGGAAGTTGAAGGAAACGCCTTGACGATCGGGCTCCTCAAGATCATCCTTGATGCGCTTGAGAATGTACGCAATGTCATTGTTGCGGACAGTGACTGTCTTTTTTTCACGCAAGATGGCGGATATCAGCTTCAGGCAGGCCTGTGCGAGCTCAGTGTTGGTGTCCCTCTCGCCCTTGATGATGCGCACTGCTTCGGCGACGTATATCGGTGCGTCCTTCTCGATTCGTTCCAGGGGCACTTTGACTATGCTGCCCAAGAGACGCACTGCGCTCCATTGGATTTCCTCTTGTCCGCTTACAATTGCATCACCAATGATGGGCATGAAACCAGCAAGGTTGGTCGGCGTGGCCAGGTGGTCATGCTTATTCAAGACTGCGCGAAGCACGTCAAGCGAGAAACGGATGAGCTTGTGAATATGAGAATTTGTCTTGCCGCGGCCCGGATCCTTGTTTGCATACTTCATGTTAATCAGATAGCGCTTCGTTCGGGGGTCCTCAACGTCGGTTTTGCTGTTGGCGGCTGACTCCTTGCTCTTGTAAACGTCTTGTATCATCTGGTAGCAGAACACCAGGACTTGTCGGTCGTGAATCGCGCCGTTGTGCATGATTCCAAGACCGAGCCGGCGCAAAAGCTCATCAATTTTCTTCACCGTCTTCAGATCGAGTTTTTCAAGTAGGAGAGTCCGAACAGGGCTAAGCAGGTCGATGAAGCGTGGGATAGTCGTCATCTTGGCTACAAGTTCGATCGAGTCAAAACTCTTGCTGCTCTTGACTTCCTTCATCTTGCTAATGTACTCCTCTGCATCCTTTTCTTGACCAGTCACGCCGAAAATATCGTCCATGACAACGGAGACAATGTCATCAAGACAGTAATCTAGTTGCCCCGGTTTCAATGTAGGTGTCATGGATACCAGTATGGAATGAACGGTGAAGGAAAGAACATGGAGCTGATATCCACGTTGCAGCGCTGTGCGGAGTGCTTTGAGGATGAAGCCAAAGTACTCTGGCCCAATCAGAGCAGAAATCTCCGCAAGAGTTCTTCTTGTCATATCACGAGCTTGCTGGTCTCTACTGCGCAAGATGGCACAGACATCCATTAGAACGGGGGGAAGGCGGTCAACAAATTCCTCTCTTCTAAGGAGGCGGAGGAGCTTGACGATGATAACGGCGACCGGGACACGAAGACTGACGGTCGAATCATCCCTGTGATGGATGAAACCAGTCAAGAGAGGAATCAGATTCTTGACGAGATCGTCCGAGAGCTTGTCCTGGCGAGGCATCGATCGAGCTAGCACAGGCAGGTCTGGTTTTTTTATCTCAATGGCCTCATCGCTGTCGGCATCCGCCATTCCTTCATCGTTGCCTTCAGTCGATTGAGATGCCGATATCAGACCCTTGGCTTGAGCTGATTTTTGAAGGGCATCGATTACAGTTCCTAGTAGCTTGATTGTGCCCTTATCCATCTCAAGCTGACTATATCTTCGCAGTACAGCACGGTACTGTGGCCAGTCCAGTGAGAGCGCCAATGCACCAATAGCAGCGGTTGCCTCGCCTGCAGCATTGCTCGCGCCACTATCATCATCCGCCTTGTCGAAAATAAAGTGTTCGATCAAAGGAATGAAGATGTGGCAGATGTTGGTGCTTGTCAACTTGCCAGCCTCGCTCGCCAATCGCCTGAGCGCGCGCAGGCGGCGGTGCTGTTGGATGTGCAGGACGTTACTGAAGAATGAAGCCTCATCGTCATCGTCGACGAGAAGAACGTGCATGTCGCTGACAACTGGCCATGATGGAAAGCTCCGCACGATTTGCGCCAGCACAGACAGATACTCGGTGCGAACAAGCTCGGACTTTTCACGAACTCCGTTTTGAATACCCGGGATAATGGCAGAAGCGATGAGCTTCTGAAAAGCTTCTCTGTCCGAGTTGTCCTCATTGGCCGCAGCCTCAACGAAGCGGCGAAGGCCATAAGACGAACTCATGCGAAGCACAAGCTCCTCCTGCTCTTTGATGTAAAAGAGCATGTTGTACACGAGGGGGAGCCATTGCTTGACGCTTAGCGAACTGTTTAGCTCTTCGTTGATGCGGTGGAAAGCCCTGCTTCGTCGGTGGAAATCAGGCTCGTCCAATCTGTTTGGCGCAAAAGCGTTCAAATCACTCGCGAGCTGTGCGATTTCGACCAAATCTGAATCGCCTTGTGCAAGATCCCCGAGGATGGCGGCAAGGAGTTCTCGGCTGCGTCGGTCTCGGAAGTACGCAAATAGCGAAGAGGCATTCTCGAAAATGCGTCCAAGCACCGCGTCGTCCTTGGAGGGACTGACTTGTGGAATGAAGTGGTGCAATATGTTGAGCAGGTCACTCTTCGTCTTTGGGCTGACTCTCCTTGTTGGTTGCTGCAGCAAAAACAGTGCGATGTCAACAATGGACTTGCACTCTGCAGATCCGTCGATGAACGGTGCCAGGCGGGAGACTGATTGCACACCCACGTCCAGGAGCTCCTTTGAAGGGCTCTTTTGAAGCTCTCCTCCAATCGCACCTAGGAGACGACCAGATTTTGGCCCTAGGATTTCCTTTTGCACAAAAGCGGGACTACCTTGTATCGATTGGTCAACATCCATGACGTCTCCCTCAGCAATCGCAATGATGTTCTGAAGAATGTCCCGTAAGATGAAAAGCTTGACTTCCTCCTTGGCGAAGCTGACCTCAAGACAGCTAGCGGCGTTGTCAAGAAGGTCTTTATTGAACTTGACGAGGAATTCCACGGTCTTTTCGGACTTGCTCCAAGCTGAGAACAGTCGCAGGATACCAGAAGGTGATTGCGCAGTCTCGACGGGAAGCTTCTCCAATCGAGGCTCGACGAGCTCGCTGAGAATTGACGGGACGTAGACATTCCATGTTGGAAACTCGGGACAGTAAGTAAATAGCGCATTCAAACAATGAAACCCAACTTGTCTGATGGACGTCAGCAATGACAATCCAGACGCCTCCTTTTGCTCTGTTGGAACTGCACTGATCTCACGGGAAGCCTTGATCAGACAGTAGAGGACTGGGTCAATTAACTGTCCGGTGAAGGGCGCAAGTTGTGTGCCGAGCGTATCCAACATGTCTTCCAACATGTTGAGCAGACCAAACTGCTTGCGAGAATCCAGGAGGTCCTTCGAAAATTCTTCCTCATTCAGACCGTGGCGGATGATCAAAGAAAGCCCGGAAAGTGATCCTAAGGCAATGTCCAGGAATTGTCGAATTTCGCTATCGCCAAACTTGAAGAGAGCAATGAAGACAGCCTTTCTCCGTGACTCTTGACCTCGCTTGCCGCTCGAAGATCCGGCCCTAGCAATGACTTTGCCGTAAAGCAGGCGCAAGATAACAGGCATCAGGTCTGTGCGATCTTCGTCTTGCATTTCAGCATCTTCCTGCTCTGTATCAAGAAAGACAGAGATTTGCTCTCTGAATCTAGCGTCGTCGAGAATATTCATCAAGTTTTCTTCATAACGGTTGATGCTTTGATTTTTCCAGGTCAAGATGGCTTTGAGAGCTGACTTTTGGATCTCGACGTCGCCATTGCCAAGGAGCGTCAGAAGCGACGAGTAGACATTTGCTGACTTGTAGAGTACTCTGGGATTGCTGAACTTGGCGAATATCGAAAGCAGGGCCTTCTGGTCTTTCCGCACCCAGCGTTGCTGTTCTGCATCCTGCTCAGCGGCCGAATCGGCTTGCCCGGACGAAAACGCACCCAGCCTTTCAGCACCGACGGCGGCCCACTTCAAGAGAATGGGCACAAGCTGCCTCGACTTCTTTTCTGCGACCTGCGGGATACTTGCTAGAACCCTCAATGCCTGAGAGCGGCTGGAATGTGTAATGTATTCGACCCGGTTGTGCTCCGAGAGAAACTTGGAGCGGAGCTTTCCGGTGGCGTTTGAAAGCAGCTGCGTAGTCTCAGAAGCCAACGCAGTCAAGCGCTTGAGATTGGTGCATTCGAATTCGTTTGCAATGATGGTCAACTTGCTCTCATCCGAAGACTCGAATTCGGATGCTTCTAGAACTGGGACTGCATCGATCCATTTAAACGCGAGGCTGGAAACAATCTCCTCGCCGTCTTTGGTCTCGCAAATCTCCTTCAAAGCGTTGCACGAGTCTTCCCATACTTGCGTGAAGTTTACGTAGAGAAGACCAAAACAATAAGTAGGGATAGCTCGAGCCAACAGGGGATCAGATAAATGATTTTTGTAGACCATGGCCAGGCGTCGGATGTTCATGGAGACATTGCGTGCGGTTTCGATGTTAAGAGGCATGCTCTCGATCAAGATGGCGACTGAGAGAATTTCTGATTCCTTTCCGTCATGCTGGGCTTTGTAGATATGCTGAAGGATATCAAGGCCTGAGGTTCGGAGACTGTGGGAGGGTGATCCAAGACTTTCGATGACGGAATCTATGAACATGTCTAGATGATTTCCGTGAATGTCGAAGTCCTTCTCGTTGGACTTGAGGTACTTGAGGGTTGATTCGGCGAAAATTGGGTAATGCATCAAAACTTTTGACGACTGAGCCAGAGCGGACCAGACCTTGTTGGTTTGTCGTTGTAAATTTTGATGCTCCGCGACGTATTTGAAGCCTTTACCAGCACCGAAAAGGTATTGAGGAGACATGTTCAGGGACGCCCTCTCCAAAGAAGTCAGGAGCAATTGGTGAAGTTCGTCATAGACCGTCTTTTCAGTCTGATCCTCCACTGAAATGGTTCGCATGACGTCCAGAAATCCATTCGACATGGCTGCGTCGTCTACCAATGGCTCTTCTGATGGAGGAGAGAGGTGCTTGAAAGAGGCAATTATGCTTTCCTGCCATGCAGTAGGGCAAACGAGAGAAGAAGAGTTTGAGAAACAGCCTCGGCCAGTGAGGCGAGGGATCAGTAGATTCAGCTGTTCAGCATTTTCATTCCACCTTGAAGTTATGAACCTGCATCGTGTCAGTCTCTGATGGATTCTGGGTGATTCATGGCCATACCTCTTGAAATGGGGCAGCACCAGACTTTGAAACCTCTCCGTTCCCAGTTCAGCAAAGAAGTTGCAGAATACGAGGAAATTTTCTTGCCACGGGCCGCTCGAGATTCGGTCAAGAATGCGAAGGTGGGGAATGGCAATGTCCATAGGACATGCTTGTAAAACGACTGCCAGGGCAACCAGAGTTTCAGAGGCGAGCTCGGAGTCTCGCGAAAGATCTTGCGACTCGGCACAAGCGATGACTTGGGTAATGGTGTCCGAGATTGCGTCCCAGTCTTCAACCCGAGTTCCTTTTCTCACACCAGCCACAGTCAGCAGGAGGCGGGCCGCGTTTTGTAGCCCTGGTTTGCTAAGATTTGAGACTGATTCTTGTATAGTCTCCAGCATCAGCTCCAGGATAGGCTTGAATGTATGGGAATTGGTATGGTGAATGATTGCGGTCAACACTCCTTGCAAAACGTCCATGGCAGGGCTCTCTTCAGGCACCAAGGAGTCGGCATTGATATTTTCGGTTGCCATTGCCTGGGCTATCAACTCTTTGAAAACGGCTTGGCCACTGGAGTGCAGGCCATTTTGTATACCTTTTACTGACTCGACAAAAAGTGACATAAGGCCTTGCTGGTACTGGTAGCTATCCTCACGTTGTGCCATCTCTTCAAGGTCTCGGACTGCATGAGCGACAAATATCCTCAATGGTTCCTTATCCCTATGATACGAGGCACCTGCCTTCCTGACGAGAAAGCTCATCGCTTCGGCGGCGAATCTGGTGACGAAATGCTTGCGGTGCTCTTTGCCTAACATGGGCGCCATCAGATCATAGAGCGGCCGCAAGTCAGACACTAGAAGTCTGGAAAGGTACTTGAACAGCCATGCCATGCATGTAAAGCTCCATTCAATCGCCTCGATCGCTTGGTGCTTGGATGCGATTCGGCATAGCAGTTGGACTGTTCTTCCAAAGTACTTCTCAAAGCGGGATCCCAGATCGTGCGCGAAATGCGATACCAGACTTAGCAGCGGCTCCAGAGAGAGCTCATTTTCCTTCTCAATGTATGCGACAAGCAGGTCCATTATGCGGTCCTCATAGTGGAGGATTTGCGGCAGGCTCTCGCAGAGCGGAGTAAGCTCTCGAGAGAAATTCTGAAAGTCTTGCGAGAGGTTCAGGTCTTTCCATTCTTCAAACGAGTTTTTGAGGTATGAAGTCGAGGCGGAGAGGTCTTCTTCGTCGAAATGTCGGCGGGTGCGGCGAACAGGGTCGATGGTGAGTTTCGCGACGCGCTGGGAAAAGGATTCGTAGTGGTGGTGTCGCAGGGATTCGGTGCCGCCCTTTTTCCTGTGCTCCTTCTTCTTTTGCTTGACGGCCTTGGCCTTTGCATCTTTGCCTCGCGACATGGCCGCCATGATGATCTGTCGAGCGGCGAGTATTCCAGGTTCAAAAAAAGTTGAGGGAGCGTCGGCGAGCGCTGTGCAACGCGCCGACAGGAAATCCTAGCGCCATGCCCTAGCGCTTTTCTGTTTCGAGACAGGCTGCAGATCATGACCACTGAGCTCCCCCAGACGTCCGCCGACTTTACAAGGCACTTCGCATAGCACAGCGCTACAACGGCCTATTCGCTCTTGTCTGAGTGAAATTGGAAAAATGGCCTCAAAAATGTAAGTCAACATATTTCATACGACAGCAATACAATACATGTATGTCTACGTTTTCCTCGCTGTTCCAGCTTGTGTTTTTAGTTGCGCTTTTTCTGATTTCGATCCCAGTGTTGTTGTGGGTGGCATCGATGGCCAGTACCCAGACGTTTTCAAGAAAATCGCCGGACTACACAGCAAAAATAGCTTTGCGTTTGCAATTGTAGCCGGGGATCTCTTCAGAGACCCCGAATCGTCAACTGCCGAAGACCAAAAAAACATTGAAGAGTTGATCAACGGCAAGATTGAGGTCGCATTACCAACTTACTTTTCGCTCGGAGCGAAGCCGCTGCCAGAAAAGATCGTGGGGAAACTTGCCGCCTCGGCAGGAGAGCTATGCCCAAATCTGTACTTCCTCGGAAAGCGCGGTACTCTGAAGACTTCGGAAGGAATCCGCATCGTCGCTCTCGGGGGCACGCTGGATCCGAAGCTCGACAAGCCTACTCCCGACGACAAGTACAGTCCCTTTTACAGCGAGCAAGATGCACGAGTTCTACGGGGAGCTAGCACCGCCGATATCCTGATCACGGCCCAGTGGCCAGCCGAGATTCGCACGGGGTCCAAGGTCGATTTCCAGCCTGATGAAGAGCCGTCCGAGCAAGGAAGCATATCGGATGTATGCTCCCATCTTAAACCGCGCTACCACTTCTCCACGTCCGGCAATGCCTTTTACGAGAGGGAGCCTTTCTTCCATGCCCCTACCGAAGACGCGCCCAATGGTTACAAGATCACGCGCTTCATCAGCCTGGCAGATTACGGCAACGCGAAGAAGCAAAAATGGATCTACGCGTTCAGCCTCGATCCGACCGCCGCACCGCCAATCAGCATACCTGGCGGCACCACAGCATCACCGCTCTCATTTGCAAGCAAGAAGAGATCTTTACCGAGCCAAGAGGCATCATACCGCTTCTCAGCCCCTGACGAGGCTGGACGCCACCACCGGCGAAAGGGAAACAAACGCCAGCGGACCAAACCGCCGGGCCAGGACGAATGCTTCTTCTGCTTGTCCAACGCCAACATTGCCACGCACCTCATCACGTCGATAGGCGAAGATGCCTATCTCACCACGGCCAAGGGCCCGCTGAGCACCGCCTCGACGTTTCCGCCGCATCTGAAATTCCCGAGCCACGTCCTCATCATTCCCCTGAACCACACGCCCACCCTCGGTCTCATCAGCGAGCCCGAAAGCCGCGCGACCACCTTCAACGAGATGCAGCGCTACCGCCATGCGTTACAGCGCATGGTCGCCACGCTCAGCAAAGGCAAGCTCGGCGCCGTGACGTGGGAAGTCAGCCGCGCGAGCGGCATCCACACGCACTGGCAATTCTTACCAGTGCCGGTCGACCTGATCAACAAGGGTCTAGTCGAGGTTGCCTTCAAAGTGCAGGCCGAGAACGAAAAGTACCCCAAGTTCGAGAAGAAAGACGTCGGCGATGGGTTCGAAGAGGGAAACGACTTCTTCAGGCTTCAGATCTGGAGCCCAGCAGCAGAAGAGGACAAGGGCGAGGGCGAGGGTGAAAGCGCCGACGGCAACGAGACAAGCTTGATGTTGCCTCTGGACGCGAGCTTTCGCTTCGACCTCCAGTTCGGCCGGCGCGTCCTGGCAAAGCTGCTGGGCTTGGAGAACCGCGTCGATTGGAGAGACTGCGGGCAGAGCCATGAAGACGAGGTTGGCGATGCAGAGGCTTTCAAGGCGGCGTTCAAGCCGTATGACTTTTCTTTGTAAGACTAGGGTATAGCACGGATAAAACCAAAAACTAAAACAGCTAACTACTGCATCTGGAGGACTTGGTAATGCGGCCTAGGTGTGTTTTTTACGGATTTCAAAGGTGGCATTGTATAGGCAGCCAAAAGCGAAACCACGCTCATCTGCTCCCTTCCCCCTCTGTCTTCATCGGTAGGCTTGATCTCAGTATACCATTCTTACACCCCCATCTTCAGAGCCAAGAAGAACTACGAGTCGTGTCAACTTGCACGCCACTCAAGCATTGCCCAGTGGCAGGTTGAGACAGTTAGCTGGTTGGTTGGCGAAGGATGGGGAGAGTGGTGGTGGGAGTTTTGAGATGTATAGATGAGATGACTGGGTGTGGTACGTTGGCTCCGTAAGCTACAAACTCGTCGCGCTCTCCAGTCTTCACTCTACTCGTTACTTCACCACACCCCCTGATACTCATCCCCACACGTATCATATCCCGCGATAGCCCCGCTCACATCTCATCCCCCATCCATGCTCGCCCACCACGCCTGCACGCGTCTCCTCCGCAGCCTCCTTTCCCCGAAGCCCCGCAATTCGCCCTTCCACCTACTGCATTCTCAGGCCACCCCAATCGGCTAGCCAAAGGAATGCCATACCCTTAATCATGTCGATTCTTGCAAGGCGAGTAGCATGGCGTAAGCGAACGCGGGGGATTGGCGTGGCCGCCTGAGAGCGTTTAATGATCCGCGAAACCCGTTGGAGGACCGAAGAAGCTATGGATGCGGGAGCGGGCGGGCATCATAAGAGAGGGGGTGTTGCTGCTATGAAATACAACGGACAAAACCAGTGGAAGGGGGAGGGAGGAAAAGACCGCACAGGACAGAGATGCTTTCGACGTTCGGACGCTTGTTGTTGACTGACTGGTTGCTGGGCAGGCACGTTCGTTCCATTTACGCGCCTTCGCCGTTACTTGACAGAACATGAACAGATCACAGCAGCAGCGTGAGTATTTCATGTGGCTTCTCAATTTCTTGCTTCTCCCAGTGTAGGTTGCGCTGCTACACCGCAACGCCTTGCGCTGATCTGCTCTGCAACTTAGACCGCAATGGGACCCGAGACTCCCGTTTTCCATCTTTGAATGTCCTTATCCTCCCCCGACGGTTGTTCAAAGTCATCAATTGTGAGACACGTGCATCCGTTACATGGCCAACCACCCACTGCTTTGATTATAGCGCCCACGCTCCAATATGTCGGCGTCTCCATCCAGCTCAAGTGAAGCTTGTGGGGAAATGAGGTGCGGTTGGTAGGAAAATAAAAGGGAGGAAGAGAAAGGAAGGGGCAAAACACCAAAACACCGCCGGGTTCTATATGCATCAAAGGAGAAGATCGCCCAGAAAAGTAGGAGAACGAGGCAAGCAAAGGAAAGACGAATGGTACAAAGCGTGCAAGTCGTGGAGAGCGTGCATTGGCATAGGCAGGCATGAGAATTGAGTCAGTTGCTGGCTAGCGGGCCAACTTGAACGCCGTCTGCTTTTGACTACTAATGATGATGGAGAAGGACAAGGCGGATGGCTGGTTGTGACGCATCGATGGCCATTTGAATGGCTCAAGAGTAGCAACAGTAAGAGCAGGAGTGGGAGCAGTGAGCTTTTTGCTTAGTCTCGTTTCCCTCCAATGGTTGATCAAGGTCATGACGTAATTCTGCGAATGTCATCGTCGAACACCTGATGACGGGGAAAAAGGGCACCTCGAGCGCTTCATTCAAGAGGTGAGGTCCACGTTGAATTCCCAATTGCCTGGCGAAGAAACGCAGTCAGTGATCCATGCACACCATTACCGGATCCAGCAAGGAACTTACCAATTTTTAAGTTTTCCGCCGTGTCATTGAGTAGAATAATCCTTCTCCTTTTACAGTACGAAGTCTTGTCCATCATCTCCACTTTGAGGCCTGCTAGCTGGTCGACCGGCTTTTCAAACATTTCGGACAAGTTCTCAACCGCCATCTCCAAGTCCTTCTGGTTGTCTTCGAAGATCTCGGTCAAGTTGTTGCGCGCCAGGTAGTATGCGAATGCATACGTCCACTTAAGAGTCTGGCGGCACTGCTGTAGCGCCTGCGAGGCTTGCTCTAAGAACTGCACCTCGATCCAGGACATGCCAGAGGACGATTGAAGCTGCGTCATCTTGCGTTCCGTCTTGAGGTAAATGTCTTTGTCAAGCTTGGCCGACTGCTCGTGGTTGGCGTAGCGGTTGTAGTAGTGGAGGTAGCGTTCTAGGGACTGCCGTGACTTTGCCTGTGCATCGCGAGCTTCCGATCCACTCTTCTCCTCGAAACGGTTGCAGTTGTACCAACTGGTGCCATGCTCTGACCAAACACCCATGCACATCCAACAAAACTCATGGCGACACTTGCGGCAGGTCATGTGGTTGCAGCCGCCATTCTTTTCTATTGTTGAGTGGCACCTAGGGCACTCCTTTGTGTTGGCAGAGATCCAGTTGGCGGTTTCCGAATCGTCTTCGCACTTCTTGAGCCACTTCTTTACAAGGGGACATGGTGCCGGTTGGTGGTCGTTGAGCGAGCAGCCGAAGCAGAACAGGTGAGAGCAGTTGCAAGTGACGGTAGGAACAATGCGAAGCAAATCTCGTTGTTTGACATGGCATTCGACGGCGTATTCGCAGTTGGGAGCGGGGCACCACTTGAGGATCTCCTTGTCGTCAACATATGTTCGCGTGAGGAGAACCTGGTACCTGGTGTTGTTTGTCAGTATATTCTTGGCGTATAAAGACTTGAGAGACGACGTACCTGTCCTTGAGTTGTTCCGTCACCAGCAAATCTAGCGACTTTGAATCCACTATGCGGTTGCAGTCGGTGCCCGGGCACTTGATGCGCGCAGCCTCACCCTCGTCCTTTATCTTGGTGGTGAGATATTGCCGATAGCAGTCGACGCAGAATCTGTGGCCACACTTCATAGCGAAGGTCTCCATGTCCGGATCGTCATCTATGTAGCATGACTCGCACATGAAGCTCGCCGGTGCCTTCTCGGTCCTGCACCGCGTGGCAACCTCGTCTCCAAGGCCGGCTTCCTCTAGCAGTTCCTCTTGTTTGTCCATATACTGCTCAATAAGCCTCTCCTTATTCCAGCGCGTGTGCCGCAACAATATGGCCGTGGCTTCGGGCGGTTGTCCGAGGATCTGGGAAACTTCATCTATCGTCTTTTGCTGGTATTTTTCGATGTCGAGCGGGCTGTAGACCTTGAAGTCGACTTCGTAGGAGTTCTTCGTAGGCTTGATATCCTTGTCTTGGGTGTCGAAGGGAATGTCGGCATCTTCAATATCAACGTCCGAATCTGTTGTCCGCGTCAAGTTAGCTCACTTTGCGTCCTCGTCGACGTGAGGAAATGGCGCGGGCTTACCGTCCTCATCGAGGCTCACATCGCTGTCGTCCTCCATATCGAATTCATTTTCGCTTGACTGCATGCTGTTAAAGCCCTCCTCTTCGGAATCCATGGAGGGCGAGGCGGTAGTCAGAGGCGTGGCGGGGAGGGTTTGTTTGGCCAGGCGTACGGCAGCGGCAGTCTCTGGTTTCTTACTTGGACAATCTGCCGCGTCGGACTCGGATGCCTTGCGCTTCTTGGGGAGGGAAGACGTGGTGATGGTTAGGAGCCAACACCGCCGAAGATGACGGGTTGGCGCTCGGAGAGTCGGGCGGAAGAGAAAGATGGGTGTAGCAGCAACGTGCGGCAAGCGTCAAAGGTGTGAAGCGTGGGGCCGGCAGGGCGTGGGATCGTGGTGTGCAGCGAGACAAACGGATGGCGGGCTGAGGGAGTCAGGTGGTGTCGTGGTCTTGGGCGCAGGAGTTGGGGTCAGGCATCACGTCTGCTGCTGGGTACGGATAGGTCCCGTCATCGCCGCTGCTCCCTCGGGAGGGCGGGCGGGCGGCCTGCCGCGCAGCTACATCACCGACCATCCATCCCCCGAACACCAGCCAACACGAGGGACCTTTTTGACCTTTTTGACCTCCTTTTTCGCCACCACCGCCTCTGCCCAAGGCCACATGTGAACCAGTATACGAGGGCCGAGTCGTGGGCGTGTGGAAATCACTCGGAGGGCCGTGTTCTATCTATTTTCTGGCTACAGCTACTCGTCATCGTCATCGTCGTCGTCGTCGTCCTCCTCCTCCTCCTCTTCCTTATCGCCGTCCTCATCGCTGCTCTCGTCATCCGACTGCGCCAAGAAATCAATAAACTGCTGCGTCTTGCTTCGGACATTTTTCATGGCCTCGTCGGCAGTCGACTTTTTGTCGGCCCACCACTGCTCAAACCCCTCGTCCTCAATCACGTCCATGTCCCACAGCTTCATCGACGTATGGAGCAGAATGTTGTCGCCCTCGGTGCGGTGCAACAGATCCCCCTGCATGAGCAACAAGAAGTCTATCTGGTCGACCTTGCTTGACTCCTTTTTGTCGAACATTGTCCTCTGCAGCAGCGTCTGGTGCGGACTTAGCACTTGGTCCGTGGCTTGCTTCACACTAACACTGCCGCTCTGGATGACATCCGAAATGCGTCTCAGCATAGCGGTAACGACGGCGCGCCGCACTTGATGCTCAGATGCGTTTGTGCTCATCCGCAACGACGCAAGCTCCAACTGGATGTTAGACGTGTCATCGCCTTTGCGGAATGAATCCAGCAAGCTCTCTGCCGCTTCGTGATCAAAGTTAGATGCATGGTGGCTCGACGCATCCGAAGCAACAGATAAAAAGCTTCCTGATGCTGATCTGTCGTGATGGCCCATGCCTTCATCCGTAAAGTCAGACTCCGAGTCGAGAGTTGAGATTGACTCATCCGACAGCGAGAGATGGGAGAGGCTGTAGACTTGTAGTTGTTAGTACTGAACAAAGGAGCTAATCCTCCAGACTCACTTGACCGCTTTGGCACAAGGCCCTCTACAACCTCGGCATCCTCATCCTCGTTTTCGTCAACAAACTCGACGCCATTGCCGTCCTGGCCGACAACCTTGGGGTCTGAGGGCGCTCTTTCGACCTGCTCGCCCTCGAGTCGTTTTCTTTTTGCGGTAGTGAGTCTACTTGCGCCATCCACTACCATGTCGTTGGAGATGCGCACACCAAAGGAGACGAGTGCACCCGACTCGATCCTACATCCCCTGCCGACATGCGCCTTGTTTGCAACAATAGCTTTCCTGATGACTGCATTCTCCTCAACAACAGCGTCGTCCCAAATGTAGGCGCCATCAATTTTGACGTTGTCTCCTATGCGGCACCCGCGGCCAATGACGCTGTTGGAAATGTGGGTGCCTTCGCCGACACTTGTTTCCATCCCTATTACAGTTCCACGGTCTATGACACTTGATCTGGCCAATATGACTCCTTCCTCCTTGTACACGTTGCCTTTATGGTATCGGTATGTTTGGTCGGCCATGAGGTTGCTGTCGGGGCACAGTGGGTAGGCCCACCTCGAAATAATATCTTGACTCACGGCGTCGAAGGCTTGAAGGTTACGCACGCGAGCAGCGTAATGATTGCCGATGATATGGGTGTGGACGGTCTTGCCGTTGAGCTCGTAGTCCTTCAGCACGCTGTGCAAGAAGCCGCGGCGCGGAGCCTGGAAGTCAAAATTATCGCTCCATAGTGCCAGCACGTCTGGCGTGCAGATATCGATCCCACAATCAATCAGGTCGCTGCGGATTTCAAGTTCGGTATTCTCTGCCAGCAGGTCCGCCGCGATGTGGACGTGGTGCTTTTCGGAGTACTCGCGCGAATGGATCTGCTCGAAATGAAGGCAACGGTCCTTGGTCGGGTCAATGATGAAGACAGGGCTGGCTTCCTGGGCTTTGGTACGGTGTTTTTCCCCCGCTTCCCGCAGCACCATGGTCATGATAGCGTTCTTGTCCTTCTCGCGCCGCGCTTTGTGCGCCGCCAGCACGTCCTTAAGCGGCAGATTGCTCACAACATCACCGTACACGACAAGGAAGTCGCCTGCTAAGAATCCGCGGTGGTCCAGGTCGCGCATCGCATCGCCGACCGTGTGCGAGGTCGACCGTATGAGCTCCACCTTGGAGAATGGCGACGACGGCGCGTACCATTTCGAGTTTCTGAGAAGGACTCAGCCTGACTGCTCTCTTGCCCCCGCGCGCAAACAAAGCAACGTACTGTATGTATTCCTCCAGCAAATCTGTATGCGCGCCGCAATACACGAAGACCTCTTCGACGCCAGCGTTCGCAAGGAATTCAAACGTGTACTCGATGAGCGGGGTGTTGGCGAGCGTGAGAAGACACTAATGCGACAGTTGGGTCAGCTTTCCGCACGCAGCAGTAAGTCGCAAAGGCTTGGGAGCGGTGTACCCTAGGCTTCTCGAGCGTTAGAGGGTAGAACTTTGGCTCATAGCTGTCCGAAAGTACGACGGCCTGAAACGGGTCCTCCACGGTATCGTCAGCCGAGCGAGGCTTTTCATTGGCCTTTTTTGATTTGGGAGCCATGGTTGGCGAGGCAGAAGGGCTCGCTGCTTGTGGTGGAAATAATGCGAAGGTTGATGTCTGGGGTGGTGCAGATAGGCATGGTCAATGCGGGGGACCCATGACGAAAACAAAAATCCTGGGTGGGAGTGACTCCGCGCTGCGCACGGGGTCGTCCTTTTCTTTTTGCGAGCGTGGCCGGTTTTGGACCTCCATGCAAAAAAAGGCTCCGAAAATACCTCTTGAAGCAGTCACCACGGCATTAGTACCCCGGTTACTTTCACGCTAACATGTGATGTTGAATTCCCTTGACTTGCCTAGTTGGAAGACTCAGTGCGCTCACTGACTGGACTAGGGAGAAGTATTGACATTGGCAAGAGAGACCGTCACATTGAACACCACCGACCCCGACCCCTAGTATCTTTTAATTGTCCCGATAACATGATGCATCATCTCCTGCTAATAATCAACTCCTTTTCACCCATGCTTGGGCAGTTGCCTTTTAAACGTTCCCAAATTTGCCAGCTTTGATGCGTACAAAAAGCAACAAACCACATGAATTGTCATAAGATCCACCAGCGAGCAAACCAGCCTCACGGGAGGAATGAGACCTCGTATGAGGCGCTTGGAGGTAGGTCCTGCTCTTCAACTCGCCAAGCCTAGCTGGCCGCTCCTGGCGGCTCGGCGCGAGATGGGACAGGCATTTGTCGGTCGTGCATGCTCGGAATGTCGCAAATTTCCTTCCCATGACAGCGCGAAGACTTGCGCGCCGTTGGTGGCACATCTTGAATGAATTCCTCTCTGGCTTCGTTAACGACTCTTTCATTGACCGCATGGGGGCGGCTCGAAAGATTCTGCCGGGCACGGCTCGAAGCAGGCCCGCAATAAGCCGAAACTTCTCCGTTGGTATGGAGAAACCCAGGATGTGGACGTACAGCCACACTATGCGCCGAGAAGAGCGTGAGGGACCCGCATGAGTATCATCGAGGCCTTGGCATTGCGTTCATCCCCTGGGCTTGAAGTTGCGGATTGTACATTTGCTGCCGCTTGTTTGGATTATTCACGTCGTCTCCTCCGGAAATTTCCGAAATGTGTCGCCGATGTTGTGGTTGCCCGCTCTGCTGGCGCGCTCCCAAGGGCATTTGAGGTGACGTGTTGTACTGGATTCCGGCAGGCAACTGCGTTGGTACGCCAAAAGGTGTTGCGTGGTGGCTGTGAACCGTGTTCATATACTCTTCGGCAACGCTGCTTCCAACTGGGGAAACTCCAGGCATCTGGTTTGGAGAGTTCCAATTGCTTGCAGTCGTGGGCGATTTGGAAGGCGAATCCTCATCCTTGAGCGATGGCCGGTTCGAACCATGCTGCAGGGCTGTTGGTGCTTGTACTGCTGGAGGGACCATGGCGTCAATATTCGCTGATGGTTTCTTCAAGTGCGCCAAGTGCTTCTCGAGCATCAGGAGCAGGCCCTCCTTGGTGAAAGGCTTTGGCAGCACATCGTTCATTCCTAGCAATGTCAGTGTCAGCTGGACCTACAAGTCAAAACATATGAATAACTTACCATGTTGGAAATACATGGAAATGTCGTCACTCCGAATATTTGATGTCATGGCAATGATGGGCGTCGAATCGAATTGGCGAATGAGATGGCACGCGGAAACGCCGTCAAGGTTGGGCATGATTATGTCCATCAGCACGAGGTCGTATTTCTGGCCTTGGTTCATCTTGTTGACAGCTTCCAATCCATCAAGCTGCTTGAGTATCAGTAGGCTGTTTATTTTTTTATTTTTTTAAAAAAAAAATCCCCCAAAAGAGAGAGCGGGTACCTACCGCACTGTCGATCGCGCAGTGGAATGCGTAGAGGAACTTGCTGCCAATTCTACGACAAGTCTGGTCGTCTTCAACAAGCAAGATATGAGGCTGTCTGACCCATCCTGGATCCACCTGCGCGCTCTTCTTTCGTTGTTCGGGAGGACGTCTTGTGTCGGTTGTCTCCAGCGGCTTCGATGGCAGTGGATACGGGATGTTGTGAATGTGCTCGCTGTACATGGGGTCGATGCCATTGCTTTGGCCAACTGGATAGACGAGGTTGTCAATGTCGCCGATGCGCATAGAGGTGGAAGAGCTTGCGGAATGGGGTGCTGCACCACGACTGGCTGGGCGCGTACCGTTGCGACTGAATTCCGGTGGAGGAGTGGTCAGCGTGCCGTTCATACGCATAGCCAGTTCGTTCATGTGCTCCAGATTGCGCGGATTGAGCATGACATCGGCGTTGGTCTCACTGAGCAACTTGGAGGCGTGCTGAAGAGGCGACGCGGGAGAGTCGTCATCCATGCTAGGGACTTGCTGACTCCCAGGGTCCATGTTCCCGTTGTGCGTACCCCCGGCCCCATCAGGGAAAGGGTTGGATGTTACCAAGCGGCTATCCCGTCGCCTTTGCGCATCGACATTTTGTAAGTACTGCATGACGCTCTGCATGATGTGCTCATGGTTTACTATCGTCTTTTGCATGCCGACTAATTCCTGGAGAAGCATTGAATGGTGTATGCTAAGCTCGTTGTAGCGCTCCTGCATCTGTTGCAGTTGCTGCTGCGTAGCAACGAGCTGGGTATTGAACATGTCCATCTGCTGAGTTGGGATGACAAGCTCTTCAGGGTTCGCATTGGGTTTTCGAGGCGCTGGGGCCTTTCTCCGGATGTTATCGAGAGCTTCTTTGTTGTTCATTTTGAAGTCGGGATGTTTGAATTCCCACGCCTGCGCCGTGTGTCAGGCCCTTTTGCGATTACGATTCGAGGGTGTACTCACGCCCGCGCCATATGGGGATTGGCCGTTTTCCTCGTTGTTGTGGCGAACTTTGTGAAAGTCGTACTTGTTCAACTGGCGGACGAAACTGGCGAAGTTGCTATGCTTGAAATGCTTTGGCAGAATGTGCTTTGTGAACTTTTCGTTCTAAGCAAGGGTCAGTGGGAATGGTTCGAAGCACGGAATCGCAAGCGCTCACCTCCAGCACGACGAAGCTGTCACCCTCGTTGCCCCATCTGACGACGCTTTCGTCTTGGGGACTCTCCAACATCCTGTTACCAAGGTCAACGGCTGGGTCGAGCAAACGTCACGTCCTGGGCAATCGCGTACTTGTAGAGCTTGCGAACCTGGGGCAAAACATCAGCGGTGCGTCTCCAGGTTGCCGGGATCGTCACTCACAAAGTCGCTCGAGTTGCTGGAGCCTCCGCCGGCCGCACCGCCCCCTCCACCGGCCCCATGGTGACTATTGCCGCCTTGCTGATTGCTCGAGTCCATGTCGCGCAGGCTCAGCAAGGTGGAAGCTGCAGTGGCGCGCCGGAGCGCGGGAGCGGGAGTTGGAGCAACAATTCACGGCAGACGGGCGTGTGTCAGCGCCGGGTAGCGGCGGGACAATGAAGAAGTGAACAAGCGCCCAAGGGAGACTTGGATGCGAACGATGGCGGATTAAGAATGACTTGCACCAGTGCCTGTCAGATGCGACGGGCGGCGGTCGAGGGGGAGCAGGGCTCTGTCGACGCACAGGGACAGAAGGGAGGCGCTATTGGGGGAGCTAGGCGATGGACTACCGCAGGTGGGCGGCTGAACGCGGTGCGCTGAACGGGGGAGAACGGGAGATGTCGAGGAGCCAGACGACCGAGAGTGCAGACACCGGTCGCGGTAGGTACATGCAGGGCGGCGCGAGAAGGCGACGGGAGCGAGCAGACAAGGCTCGAGTCGAGGGAGGGTGAAGGGGGAGATCAGGATTCTCGCGCGGTCGGGGTCGGGGATTCTCAGTCTTTGTCCACCGTCGGTCGGTTGGCAGTGGGTTCGTTCGCTCGCGCAGAGTGTGGGCTGGGACAGGCCAGCAGCACAGCGCAGCGCAGCGCAGCGCAGCACAGCACAGCACAGCGCCGCGCCGCCCACACGCACCGCACTACCCATGGCCATGGCCATCGGGGATCCTGATCAACTAGGGCAGAATGGAAGACAGATCGACTTGAGGCACGTCAGAAGCAACAGCAGCCCCGGGCCCGCAGCTTCGCTTCTTCCTCAGAACTGCCACTGCACAAGCGCCACCGGCCAGTTCTCGGCAGGCTTACCGCAATCGAGGACGCCGGTTTAGCCTCCCGCAAGCCTCTGATCGTGCGTCTGCGTCTGTCTTCGTCCGACACAAAGCATCTCCTGCTTGCTCTCCATCATGCTACGCCTCGTAGCCGCTTCCAGCAGGCCTGCTGCCACTGCCGCTGTCTCTGCCTCTGCCTCTGCCTCTGCCGCCCGCACCGTCCGCGGCTTTCACGCCTCGGCCCGCGCCAGCGTCCGCGTCGGCGACTCTCTGCCCGGCCTGCCTCTGTACAAAGGCTCTCCCGGCGAGCAGGTGAACCTTGCCAAGGAGCTGACCGGCAAGGGCCTCATCATAGGCGTTCCTGCGGCTTTCAGTAAGCCACTTGCCCTGCACTTGCTCTCTCATGT